>JAJJWW010015384.1:0-52225 GCA_023531295.1 Papaver armeniacum
AAGGTTCGTTCCCACGAGGAGCAAGAGATTCTAGTTGTAAAAATTGTCACAAAAAGGGGGGATGTGTAAAAAGCAAAAGAAAATAAACAAAGCAATTAAAAGTTAAAGTTGAAAGCAATAAGAGAGACAAGATCAAGGAATCTTTCTTCGTTGCGAAATAATGATTAAAGTTATGTTCTTTTCTACTTGTTATTAGTCACAGATTATCACCAACCGTAGGATAGCAGGTCCGCTTAGCTAGCCCAAAATCCCTTATTTCACCGAGTAACAAGTCCGCTTAGTTATCGTATTATATTCAAAAGAACCACCTTGAGGTTCGCCTTACAAGATGTAATTCCTCGAATGCATTAAGATTTATGAATTTAGGTTTAGTACTAGTAGTTAAACTCGGTTCGCTTGGTCCACTTTCTAGCGTTGTTTTTACACACAATCGCTCCACGGAATCCCTCTGCAAGGTCTCGTGTTTTCTACTTGTGTAAAGTTTCGAGAACGATTACTTATTCCCTAACTTATACTAGATTTAGATTAAACTAACAAATCAATTTAGCATGCACTCTAAACAACCTATCAATCAATCATGAATGAATAAACATTCCTATTAGTAAAAACAATCGATAATCATGTGAAAAACCTCAAGATAGAATTGAAACAAAACTCAAATCATATTAAGAACTAGGAATTCATCCTCAATCAATAAGAAAATTAGCTACTCATGCTAAAGAGTTCACACAAAGAATAAGAAAAGAAAAGTGTTGTGTGTGTAGAGAGGTGTGTTAAAAGATGTAGAAAACTTCTCTATTTATAGGCTTCAATATTCTCCAAATCTTCAAAGGAATAGAATCCTTTTCCTTTAGCAATTCAATTTCCAAAACCAAGCCTTTCTCAACTCTTCCACCTTCTCTTTCCAAATTTGAGCCCAATTCTCCATCCAATTCCTAGTCCAAGTCTTCACACCCATGAGAGAAGTCCATAGAAAATTCTGGAATTTTTGGCTCGCCGGAAAACTGGTATTATGGCCGGAATAGTCGCCGGAAAATGCCTCAGAACTCGAATCTACTCTTCTCCATGTCTTCAAATCGCCACCATACCCGTTTGCATCTTTCACAGATTAAACCAATTCATTTTCCATCTGAATATCAGGTTATATCGAACCCTTATTTCTTCTCGGCTTCATATTATCTCCTCCATCTTCTCGACATCAACAGCGCCACCATCTCTTCTTTTGAGATCTCGAATCCCTTATTCAAATCAAACCCAACCATCATTCTTCATGAATTTCTTCTGCAAAGACTTACTCTCGATATCTACTGTTTCATCGACTCCATTAATCGGTTCTTCTCGAGCTCAATTAGATCCGTGATAACAACAGCTTTAATCATCACTAACGTCTCGACTACCTACAGCAGCCCATGATCATGCCAACTCTTCTCTCAATTCTCGATTCTCACTTCGACCCAGCTGACAGCAGCATTATGACTCGCTTGATTTTAGTTTCGGTGGAAGGGAAGAAAGAAGAGAAGATAATATCTTCTCGACATTTAGGGTATAAGTACTTGGGTGGATATTTGCACCTAAGTGATAAGGACCACCCCACTCATCGATAAGGGATACCCTAAGGACAGCTCCTAACATGTAGTTACCCCTTAACACGCCTCCTCGAGAGAGTCACCCTTTAACCGTGGCTTTTCTCCCGATAGTGTTTTCCTGTGAAATGACAATCCTGCCCTTTTGCTCAATTTGGATCATTTATTCTTCTTTCTCCTCCAGTGTGACTCCAAAGTAGCTACAAAACTCAAAACAAGCGTAAAATACATAATTTACAAGAAAAATAAGAAGAAAGCATAAACAATAGATAGTAAATAGGATGTATTCTACACCCTATCACTAGCATAAAGAGTCAGTCGGTGTTTATCACACGCCCTAACGATTTTTCATAACTCGGAAAAGTTGCGGGTTTGAGTCAGTCACCGTAATTCCAATTCATCGACGACTTTGAAGAGTCGTTAAGGAATCCAAACCCGACTTTAACGACTCTCACACCGACTGACTTAAACAAGTGACCATCAATCGACCCTTGGAGCACCATTCGGACAATTTCAAGAGTATATGAGGTTTACCGATTGTTTTGAGGTGCGGGTTCTTCATTTGGAGTATCGGTTCCTTCATTTTGAGGAGTGGGATCTTCATTTCCACCATTATTCATGGCTTCCTCCATTAACATCTCTTCATCAAACATCCAATCCATAGGATTATTAGAGACAATCTCACCATCAACACAATCATGGTTATTGTTTGAACCTTCACCAACCTCATGCCTTTCACTTGAATCATTCATTTCTAAAACCCTAGTTTTTCCTCTCAAAACTACTCTTCTTCTTCTCAAAAATAAACCCAAAAACTAAAATTTCCCCAAATTTTAATCTCAAAACTGATTTTTATCTAAACTAAATTAACACACTAATCTACTTCATTAACTCTTAATACTAATCACTCAAGGCTATTTTAGGCATTTAGAAAAAAATTATAAGGGGTGACCCAAATTAGATTGTGCTGACTCATTCTCTCTGAATATTGGCCCCAATTAAAATGTCTGGCCCCCAATCAATCTAAAAAGGCAACAGGTACTCACCACCTTCCCATGACTAATAGGTACCCATTTAGAAACCAGCAGCCAAATATGAAGAAAAAATCCTCTCAGCCACTGCTTTTTTTTTTTTTTGGCTATTCTTGATGTGCCCTAGTGTTTTTTATTTTTATTTTTAAATAGATGTCTTCCCGTAGAATCGTGTTACCTAATATCTGATATCGAAACTTGCAAATTTCATAACCAATACAACAGAATAAAGAGAAAATTCCTAGTCCTACTTCCTAGATTTGTTTGTGATTCGAGTTTGTTATATCCTGAGAGTTAATCCTGAAATGTACATTTTTTCTTTTCTTCTCTGTCTTTCTTTCTCAGCTTATGAATGTGACCACATGAATACACCGAGGACTATGCTCTACCACATTGCAAGCAATTTTGTGAAACTTATTACTAGGAAACCGTGAGAATGTTACTTAATGACAGTACACCCGCATGTGTAGTCAGTAACTTAGCATTATAGACAAGCATTTAGCTTACTTTTTATATTATATTATTTTCATTAAATTAATCAGCACGAATTTGAAGTTGAATCTTTGATGACATGTTCTCTTATAAGTTTCTACACCTAACCAAAATAAGAGCATTCTCTAAAAATGTATAAGACCACCATCTACCATTTGAATATCAACCGTTAATTTTCGATTTGTTGATATGTTCAAAATGGTAGATGGTATTTTATACATTTTAGAATGTCATTTTGGTGGGAGTGTAGAAACTTATAAGAAGAACATGTCATCAAAGATTAAGCCAAATTCATTGCCGGTTGGGTTTGGTAATGTATAATATAGTTAAATGCTTACCTATACGTTAAGTTACCACATGCACGGTATGTTCGTCGTAGCCATTTCTCTGTAATAGTTTCACAAAATTGTTGTATTGTGAACACATAGTCTCAGCAGACATGTGGCTCACATTCATAAAGCGCAGAAGAGACAGAAAAATGCATTTTCAGGAGCTATCCTCGTGAAATAAACTGAATACAACAGCCTAGAAGTAGAGCTAGAGAAAGCCATTTTCATTCTGTTGTGGTTGGTTATGAAATTTGCAAGTTTTCGATATCAGATATTAGGTACCATTTATTCTGCTGGAAGATTGTCTATTTAAAAATAAAAATAAAAATATTATAAGCACACAAGAATAGCCAAAAAAGAGTGAGTCATTTTCTTTCATATTTGGCTGCTGGTTTCGTGGGTACAGTCATGGAAAGGTGTAGAGTACCTACAAAGGCCTGACACAGGCCAGACATTAACAGGGCTGTTGTTTCAGAGGATGTGTGTCACCCAATCCTCTAATTTAATACCTTTTTGTCCCTTCTAGTGCTTGGCCCCAATAAAATGTCTGGCCCCAATCAATCCAGGCTAACAATAGGTACTCACCACACTTCCCATGACTAATAGGTACCCACGAGAAAACCAGCAGCCAAATATGAAGAAAAATCCTCTGTGCCACTGCTTTTTTTTTTTTTTTTTTTTTTGCCATTCTGATGCCCTATGTTTTTTATTTTTATTTTTAAATAGATGTCTTCCCGTAGAATCGTGTTACTCTAATATCTGATATCAAAACTTGCAAATTTCTATAACCAATACAACAGAATAAAGAGAAAATGTCCTGAGTCCTACTTCCTAGATTTGTTGTGTGATTCGAGTTTGTTATAATATCCTGAGAGTTAATCCTGAAAATGTACATTTTTTCTTTTCTTCTCTGTCTTTCTTTCTGCTTCAGCTTATGAATGTGACCACATGAATACACTGAGGACTACGTCGACCACATTGCAACCACCTTTGTAAACTGATTACCAGGAAGCCGGAGAATGTTGCGACGGACAGTACACCCGTGACGTAGTCAGTAACTTAGCATTATAGACACATTTAGCTTTACTTTTTATATTATACATTTAATAACCAGCAATGACTTGAGCTAATCTTTGATGACATGTTCTTCTTATAAGTTTCTACACCCCACCAAAAATAAGAGCATTCTAAAAATGTATAAGACCACCATCTGCATCATTTTGAATATCAACTGTTAATTTTCTCGATTTGTTGATATTCAAAATGGTAGATGCAGGGTCTTATATATCTTAGAATGCTCTTATTTTTGGTGGGAGTGTAGTTCATAAGAAGAACATGTCATCAAAAGATTACTTAAATTATTGCTGGTTAAGTTTGGTAGAAAATGATAATAGGTGTTTCAATTATGTTTCATGCATGGGTGTAGCTGTCAACATTCTTTCACAGCTTCACAAAAATTGGTTGTGGCTGTGGACGACAGCACTCGCGTATTATGTGGTCACAGCCTGCTGAAGCAGAAGAAAGTTACAGTACAGCACGTACATTTTCAGGATTCCAAATTAGGATTGGGTGACCTTTTGTCCTCTAGTGCTTGGCCCCCAATTAAAATGTCTGGCCCCCAATCAATCCAGGCTAACAATAGGTACTCACCACACCTTCCCATGACTAATAGGTACCCACGAAAACCAGCAGCCAAATATGAAGAAAAAATCCTCTCAGCCACTGCTTTTTTTTTTTTTTTTTTTGGCTATTCTTGATGTGCCCTAGTGTTTTTTATTTTTATTTTTAAATAGATGTCTTCCCGTAGAATCGTGTTACCTAATATCTGATATCGAAACTTGCAAATTTCATAACCAATACAACAGAATAAAGAGAAAATGGCCTCCTAGTCCTACTTCCTAGATTTGTTGTGTGATTCGAGTTTGTTATAATATCCTGAGAGTTAATCCTGAAAATGTACATTTTTTCTTTCTTCTCTGTCTTTCTTTCTGCTTCAGCTTATGAATGTGACCACATGAATACACTGAGGACTATGTCGACCACATTGCAACCAATTTTGTGAAACTTATTACCAGGAAACCAGAGAATGTTACGACGGACAGTACACCCGTGCATGTGTAGTCAGTAACTTAGCATTATAGACAAGCATTTAGCTTACTTTTATATTATACATTTTCTACCAAACCCAACCAGCAATGAATTTGAAGCTAATCTTTTGATGACATGTTCTTCTTATAAGTTTCTACACTCCCACCAAAAATAAGAGCATTCTAAAATGTATAAGACCACCATCTACCATTTTGAATATCAACCGTCGAAAATTAACGGTTGAAATTAAAATTTGTGGATGGTAAAGTTTCGTATTTCGGAATACTCTCATTTTTGGTAGGAATGTAGAGTTTATATGAGGAACATGTCACCAAAATATTAGCTTTAAATTCATTGCCGGTTGTGTTTGGTAGAGAAAATGAGAACCATGTCAACGGATTATGTCATTATAACCATGTCAACGGATCCTTCCCCATATTAGATATCATGGTTATAAAGCAGTTATATATTCCGGAAACTGGTGTATGTATTTGATTTACGATTGTCTTCAAAAAAAATTTACAACTAAAACTAAAACGGGCCATGTGCATAAAGCCCAAGAAAAACATTGCATACGAGCTATATGTACAGAAGTTTTGAGAGACCGATTATGATCATGAGATACCTACCCACAATGTTTCCTTAGATTGCCTAGATGGATGAGTAGGCAAACTGCTGTCAATTGACCATTACTGCAGCACCCAGTGCTGTACGGTCGTTTCACACCAGTCGACACTAATTTAATTATACTCGAAATTCACATAACTTCTGCTTTCCCGCATTCATTACTTTTCATGACAAAAAGTTATTTTTGTTTCATGCATGAAAGATGGTAAGATTATATAATTGCAATATGGATTTATGGAGAAGGAACAAATGTAATGAAAACAAGATTTGAAAGTGGAGGAGGAAAATTGAGAGGTTGGAGTACACTGATCAAAATTTCAATTTTCATCAATCTTGTCACGCTGTTGGCCGTTAGCAAAATAGAAAAATGAGAAAGGGAGCTTGATTTTCGAGAAGTGAAATTGAATGTGAAAAGCGGATGATTCTGTCAACTATGAAACGAAAACCAACAAACTAGGAAGCACATTTTAGTGGGGAAAGACAAACATTTCTTCAGAAAGTACCACTACATTTGTTGTACCGTAAGATGTTACAAGAGAGAACAGAGAAAATGTTGAAAAAAAATATTCTCTCCACATCGTTTTGTTGTGTAACCCAGATATAATTATTTATCTCATTAAAAAACCTGATGAATTTTTATCTCATTAATTGAGCTCATTTTTGATAAGTTTATAGCACCTTCATAAGAGGAACATATCCCAAAAACATAAATTTTAAATACGTCGCCGTCCACGATTTATTCAAAAAACATCCTCCAACATGTGAGATACCGTGAGAATAATAGTGTGAACAAATCCATCCTCTAAAATGAATATCTATAGAAACAAGAAGTGTAATAAAAACAACTTGATTTGAAATTCGAGTGGAAAATTGAGATCTTGAAGTGAACTAATGAAATTTTCGAGTCAAATATATCATCAATAATGCTAAATAGATCTTTAATACAAGAATAAAGTATGAAAAAATAATGAGGGCAAGTGAAATATGCAATTCTTAAAAAAAAAAGTGTGGATTATGTTGGGAGACATAATGAGTTAAAAGTGTATACATACATCCAAGGCGGGTACCGTATCTTTTTAGTTAATTCTAACTTTAATCTTAATTTATTATCATGAAGTTGTGTTCGATAACAGGGAAAAGAAACAATTTCATAAAAAATATACTCTATGAAATCATTATCATGGGAGAGGTAAGGAAAGACTTTCCATGGAATTCCATGTTAAGTTTGAATGTACTTATAGATCACGCTTTTTTGTAAATGAGACCACAATTCCATCAAAATAAATTTGTAATCAAGTGATGGAGAACAAGTTATTTCCATGAAGAACTGAGATATAAGTATTTGAAACCTATGTTTTTGGGATACATTCCTCTCTGCATTCTTTATAATCCACCTGTAAGAACACACACTAAGGAACGGTACAATATTAAATGATTTTCTTTTGAACTGCCATTTATTTTAGATCATAAAATCTAAAAATCCCAATATGTTGTAAAATCGGATATCCTTATCAATAAACACATATGCAACTGATCTTTAAATAGGTAAGCGAATGGAATTAGTGGTCGGAAAAATTTATACGAAACCATGAAGCTTGTCACTAAGCGAATAACTTGGGTTTCATTAATATAGGAAAAAATTCATTATTGCAAGTACGTTGAAAAAGAAAAAGATGTTTCCCCTTATGATATCTAATTTGAAAAGACTAAAAGCATGGTTCTACTCCTTCCAATACCTAAGTTTGGTGCTGATATGATTGTATCGATAACTTGGACACAACAAATTTTGATATTCTTTGAACTTAAGTAGGATTCCATTAATATAGGAATGAAGGTGATCCTAAAACTCGCAATTCATTCAAATCCAATACCAATTCCATTATAATTTGGCTATTAACTATGGTATTTTACTTTTTTTTTTGGACACAAACTAATTAAATGTGTTGGTTAACCTTAAATGGCATTCGTTATTTAATTGGCTTTGAAATAAACACACCTAGTGGATGAATTCCATGAAGGCGGTGTGGTTCATTTGTGTTTTATGACATATTGATGTAAACAAGGTGTGAAGATTGTATAATATGGGGCTTGGGAGAAGAAAAAGTATAATGAAAATTTGTAGTTAAAAATTGATTTATGAAAATTGAGATGGTGGGGTAAACTAATCAAATTTAGTAAACATCCTAAATAGTGTTGAAGAGGACATGAGAATGGTTTTACCTATGACAATTAGTTGGTCAGCTGTACCTATGGCCATGATGAATGCTACAATCTGAGAGTAGAAAACGAACCAATATTGAATACAACAATGTCCAATGAATTATTGTTATTCCTAGTATTCTGCTTATATGTTAAATAGTTTGATATGTTGTAGGGCTTTAGCCCATGGATGTGCATCCCAATAAAGTAGCTAGGGTTCTACTCCTGTTGTATATAAAGGACTATCTATGTAACACATAAAAGCTGATGAATGAAACATCTTTCTCTCGTGTCTCTTTATCTTTCCCATCCACCAATAAAGCAATACGTTATCATGCAGAAACCGTCTCTTTATCTTTCCCATGAGCTAGATGGGATCGGATGATTTTTCTTCCACATGGATGATTTAGATCGTTAAGCTAATGCTAAAAACGCTAGAACCAAATCATCTAAGTTGAATCTAATTTCTCCTATTTTTGTTTTCTTCTTCCCTATTTCTTTATTTGTGCAATCCCATAATCAAGGTTATGTCTTGCAATTGGATTTTACAATAGTTGCCATTGATATGATATTTGCGCCATCGTCTGTGTAGAGAGAATACGAAAGAAAGAAAAAAGATACAGATTTAATAGCCTAGAAAAATGATTGGATCTATTTTATGCTATTTTTTTTCTCTCTCCATGATTGATTAAATTAGTATTTTTTTAATTATGATTTATACCAATCCGTTAATGTGAAAACTGTTTTGAGTCTATACCCCTGCATATAGGCATGATCCTATTTCACATTTCATAATAACATATTCGTATGTATATTCAAAGTTTCAAACGATTGTAATCCTAATATGTGATATACTTGATTTTTTTTTTTTTTGCGGCGGTTGATATTCTCGTCGGCTGTATGATCGAGGAAGAAGAAAGTAGGGCAGAGAAAAAAGATCCCAGCCCGGTCCAACCAAGTCCGATCCAGCCAACCCGGTCCAACTAGGTCCGATCCATCCAACCCGGTCCGACCCAGCCAACCAGGTCCGACCCAGCCAACCCGATCATGTCCTGTTCTCCTGTACTGGATTGGATCGTGCGCGATTAAGACTGTTCCGGTCTTGTCTATATATGGCGGGAACCAAAACGAAATGTAAGGTATGTAACTAATGTTTACATCAAATTTTTGTTGGGCTAAATTATCTATTCTTAAGAATATGCCTAGTTCTGTTTTTTATTCCCCTTAAGATAAGTCCATATTATATAAACGGTCAATTTTAAATTATTTTTATTGATCTCAATCATTAAAAATTTTGGTCTTAATACTATTTGTTCTCTTGAATATGATATTGGATATAGTTGAATGGTGTATTTTGTTTAATTGGTTGTACCAACTCAATTCCAATGTATTCATTTAGGGCTTAGAAGTACTTGAGCACCATTATTGGATACTTGATATTTTCCCAAATTTTTTGAATGTTCGGTGGAATGTATCCACTTGCTCGACTATTAATCTGTCAACAGTTTCAAAACATACGTTCAAATAAAATCACATGTATTCCCATTTTTGTGGAAGAACTCACAAAAGATGATATGAGTCATAAAATTTTCATTTCTCTACTTCATCCATAATACTAACCAACCGGTATATGTTGAAGTATGACAACAAGAGAATTATCTTTAGTAATATATTCAACCTAAAGTAAGTGGTTGACATGTGTAGTGAGATTCTCTTGGCCTATTGAGATAAAGAAATTTCTCAAATTAAGCTAAATGTAGCAAAATTGAAAATGGAAAGAACCCCAAAGTAATGAGGGTTAGACGTACCGACTCATATAAAGCATGTAAAAAGGGACATATATATCATGCGAAAAAAATAATATATTATTATTTTTTTCTCAGCAGTAATGACACCAAAGTATAGGTATCAATTGAACATGGGATCAACTAAAATGTAATTCTAGCTCCCATCATAAATAAAAGAGTTGGAAATGCACCTTGGTCATAGGTGTTGGTATATACAATATAGTGTGTATGTGTATCATAGTAACATCCAATTTTCACATCAACTTTAATGGAAACAAGAACTTTGCCTGGCCAATTGACTATCTTATCGAGCGCAGCACTGCTCATTTTTTTTCAAGATAGAACAAAGATGTCGCAAAATCTCTAGATGTACCAAGAGATAATCACACCTTGTTAAATTCCCAAGTAACCCGTGCAAATGGATATCATGTGGAACATCAAAATGACGAGAATACAATTGATTGCATCTTTTATAGTCTCTAATATATTTGGAAGGAAATATATTTTAGAGAAACTAATGAGTAAATCTAGTGCAATGTAATTCACTATAGTATTTGGATTATTGAATCATATTGACTTCGAGATGAAATGTTGGAAACTGACTCAATACAGGCTTTGGGCATAACCATAAAGAAACTTTGGTTGTGACATGATGATTGTTTTGAAAGAACTCATACAAATATCACTTTATTTGAGTGAACGAAAATGGGAAAAAAGATTGACAGAATGCAAAGTGACGACATATCTCTCAATAAGTGTTTTCTAAATTACTAGATGCACAACCCCCCTTCCCATTATGGTTTTAGGTAAGAAAGCATATCACTCATTTTTACAAAGTCTTCAGTAAACAGGATCGAGACCATCCTAAGATGCGAATGTTAAAAATTCCATATTACAAAGAAAACAAGGTGAACTTTAGAAAAATATTCATGCAGAATGCGGACCATTAAAGTGAATGATGGATCTGGTGAATGTTTTGACATTTTGGACTAGTTATAGTTCCCAAGAAATTTGCGTTTGAAAACTCCTAGCACATATTAAACAATGCAAAGTGCAAAGGCTAACCACCCTTGTTAATGCTAGAGAATTTACATCAAAAGGACTTGATGAATATTGCATGTTCAATAGGATCAATATAGAGCATCTTATACCCAATGGTCTCGCAGGCTACCATCAAAGGTTACAGATGGTGTCTAAGGAATAGGTTATGCGTACCAACCTACCTTTTATTTCTTTGGGGATATGCAATATTACACGCATCTTACTTAATTCGTTTTTAGAACCCAATATTAGTCAACCTTTTCTGCGTACCAGTTGGTAACTGGATTTAAGCCTGACATTCGTGTTCTTACGCATTTTTGGTTGCACTATATATGTGCCATTACGACTCCACATCGTACTATGATGGTCCTTCAAAACTGTTAAGTAGTTATGTTGGAAATGAGTTCCCAACAATTATCCGCATTTTAAAACTTTTGGCAGGAGATATCTTACCGCTAGATTTGCGGATTATCACTTTAATGAGACAGTCTTCCCGTCGTTAGGGGGAGATAAGAAAAAGTATTTTCTAAGGGAACGACGGGAATTGTCGTGGTGTGTTCCCACTGTGTCTCATATTGATTCTTGTACTACACAAATGTAAATGTGAAGTGATAAAGAATATTCGATTTTCAGAATGTACACTGATATGGATAAAGTGATGAGACACATACCAGCTGTAAACCTACCTGCAAAGTTACAAATCCTCAATACAGGATATACACCATAGACTAAGGTGTTGCAACTACATTCAGTGGAAGTGTGGTTGAGGCAGTGGCTCCATAAAGGAAGTTGGAGAGACCACTTGGTTCGATCGATCCTCACCTAGAAAGGAAGTAGGTGAGTAAGGCAAAACTTATTTATATCATCAGAAATCATCTCATAAGATTGTCTTTGAATATGTCCATGAATCAAACTGGAGGACGCTCCGAAGTTTTAAATGATTCTAGAGAACAATGAAATCCTAACGGATTATGAGAATGCACATGAGTCAATGGAAGGATCATGCGTGCACAATGATGATATAATCCATAAATAGTTGCTCCAGAAGTAGAGCACAATGATATCGAACCATGCTTTATTTTGATTAATTTCAAATAAATAGCATATTTGGCCTACGCAATCCAGGTAGAACTTAGTTTTTGACAAATATACGGGTATTTGGTGTGGTAGTGCTAACCAACCTAGTGTAAAGCACTGTGGGACATATGTGGTTATTTGTCATAAAGTGTAGTGAGAAGAATGAGGTCTTAAAGTATAAAGAATCACCTTGTGGCGCGAGGTTTCTCACAAACCCCTGGATCGCTTACTCTTTTTGAACATCATAATGTTCAGTTAATTAGTTTGCTTGGTAGTTTCAAAAAACTTGAAACATAGTAGATGTGGTTATATCTCTGGAGAATTAGATTCAAAGATATTTGAAAAAGTGCATGATGGCCTTTTGCTTCCCAAGTCGAATGACTCTAAACCACGAGTGTGTTTTTGATTACATAATGGAACACTCACTTATTGATTTAAACAATCGGGGAGGATGTGGTATACCCGTCTAAGTGACTATTTGATTGGAAAGGGATAAACAAGTAAGGTTTTGTACCATGCGTATTAAATAAGTTCCTGATTCAGTTGTAGCTATCTATGTCGATGGTATGGACATGATAAGTACTCTTAATGGAATAAGAGATCTTACAATATATTTCAAATTTGAATTTGAGATGAAAATCCTAGGAAATCTCGATCTTATCTATGTTCTAAACTAGAAGACTGAGCTTGTGGTGTATTATTCCACCAGTTTGCATGTGTCATTATCAGGCAATTTAACAAGGACATGCATCCTGCTAGCACTCCCATGATTAGTCGAGTTGCAAATGAACATAAATGACCAATTCGTCTAAAGGAAGATGGCGAAGTTGTGTCGGGAGATGAACTTCCCTTATCTAAGTATAATAGATGCATTATTGTACTTAACATAATTTGCTCGACCAAATGTTACATCCTCAGTGAACTTGTTAGCTAGATATAGCTCAGCGCCAACGCAACGTCATTGGAATGGTATAATGAATGTTATCATGTACTTAAAGGTCACCATTGACATAAATGTGTTTTATCCCTACAAAGACATTAAAAGGAATGCTAATGAAAGTGCAATCCAAAAGTTGTTGATTATAAAGGAACAAGAATCTCTTCTCCAACAAAAGTAATCAGGGGGAGATACGGTAGACTATTTTTTAGGTCGTTACCAATATTCAGTTTTGAAAAGTACATGACTAAAGGAACAGTCTATAACAACTCTGAAAGTAGTCAGGGGGAGATGCCGACATAAGGGGGAGGATCCAAGGATATGATGTCGACGTATTTTACTTTGAAATTGAAGCTGTGTTGAACTCTTTTTCCCTTCGATCAAGAATAGTTTTTCCAAAAGGGTTTTGTCTCTCGACAAGGTTTTTAGCGAGACAACACTAAAAACATCAAGTATGTTGAACGTTGCAGACATAAAGATCGCGTTGATATTACTGAAAATATCTGAATCAAAGAAATGAAACGTGATAGTCCGTTAAGCAACGTAACTTCCAGAATCAACAACAGGGTCTTATAAACATTCAAGTCACCAAAATACAGTGTGATAAACTCCTTTTGATTGCATTAGACTAATGAAAATTGTCTGACATCAGGGGGGGCATCTAATGGTGTGTTGAACTATTTTCCTTCACCGAGGTTACTTTTTCCCACAGGGTTTTGTTACTCAGCAAGGTTTTTAATGAGACAACAACAAACACCTGGAATGTAATTTCCCAGGTAAGACTATTATCTTTCCTACAACGATTTTCTTCCTTAGGAGTTGTGAAGCAACTAGTAAACTTCAACGGAGAAAAGTGATCATCTGCAACGGATCACCTTTACTTGCATCTGTCACGTTGTACTCTTTTCCCTTCGTCAAGGTTTTATCCCACTGGGTTTTCCTTGTCAAGGTTTTAATGAGGCAACGTATACGCATCCAACTATGTTCTAAGTTTACTTAAGGTTGTACTCTTTTTTTCTTTAGTTCAAGTATTATCCCTCTTGGTTAGCCTGACGAAGTTTTAACGAGACAACTAACTTAGACTCGACGATCTTCGAAGATCGTATTACATGTGATGAACTACATGTAAAATACGAGGCAACATGTGAAGTACTACATGTGAAAATCTGTACCAAGGTTTTGTCCCACTGGGTTTTTCCTTGTCAAAGTTTTAATGGAGCAATTGTCTTAGACACAATAGTCATCAAGGAGAGAACTACATTTGAAGACCTACATCCGAAGCACTTTATGTGAAGTACTGAATATGGAGTTTTATTGGACCGCAAAAGGAGGAGTGTTGTAGGGCTTTAGCCCACGGATGTGCAGCCCAAAAAAGTAGCTAGGGTTCTACTCCTATTGTATATAAAGGACTATCTATGTAACACACAAAAGCTGATGAATGAAACATCTTTCTCTCTGTGTCTCTTTATCTTTCCCATCCACTGCAATATGATAGTAATTTTTCATTGTCTCTTTCTAGTAAAATTTTTTGAGTTTTATAGCTAGACAAAATAAATTAAAGATATACACATTGGGGGTTAGGAGAGTAATGCACTTAATTCAATTCATTATGCTGGGAAAATCACATTATAGAAAACTCTTGTTCGATCTGAGCGCAAATATTACTTTTTTTATTTCAAAAAACCAATTCTATTTTTGGAAAAAATTAAGAATGTAACCTCAAATATGAGTTATGCACACTGCGCTATAATAATTTTCTTTCTTATGCGTAATTCATATTTGGGGTGTTCGTCTGGCTTGACGTTGAGTTTGCATATCAGTGAAACTATAAAAGATGTTAGATGGGTAAAAGAAATACGACATATGGTGAAACAAAGATAACTACCTTATTTTTCTAGGAAGAGGTTTTTGTCCTAATAGTTGAGCTGATCAGATTTAGTAATGCCTGGAATGGGGTCTGGAGATGATGGTTAAAAACTAAGGCCAAAACTAAAATAAAAATGTTAACCTTATGGACATCCTCGATAATGAGTTCTTATCTTGTAGAAATTCCTAGCTTTGAAGGTTGGATAGAATACTTTTCGTTAACTAGCAATGATCTATCAGAATACTTTTCTTTAACTAGCAATGATATATCAGATTTTGGTAGTTTGGGAGTCGTATAAGTTCATCCACAACTCATTCGTGATCAACATGAAAAGTTATTGCGAGGAGTAGTAGAACTAGTATAGAGACATTTATGTGCTTGCATGCACTGTGACGTTAGCAGTCCTCATTCTTGGTAGTAAATAAGACAAATTTGTTGGCAGTGTGGTTCATTGGTGTAAATCATCGGCTTTGAATGAACACCTAGAGGATAAATTTCATGAAGACAATTTTATTCAATTCTGTCCCATAGCTAATTCATGTTGATCGTGTATCAAATTTCTCAAGGCTGTATAAAATGGATTTTAGGAGAAGGAAAAAGTGTAAGAGTCTAATGAAATTTTTTGGTTCAAAAGTGGCTTATCGCTTTTGGGAGATTGAGATGTTGGAGTAAACTAATAAAAATAATGAAATTTCTTAAATCATGCTGAGAAAAATAACGAATGTTCAACGTAATCGTATTATGATCGAAATTTGCATATTTTATAATCAACTCATATATTAAAATAAAGAGAAACTGGTCTCCTACGCTCCTAATCCTATTTCTTAGCATGGCTGATTCAACGTAGCTACACCTATAACTTTGGCTTTTGTGTTTTTGGGTGGAACTCTAGTTTAGTTCAAACCTTTTGATTTTCTTTCAGTAAATGGAGAACTGGGTTGTATATTTGTTCTATCAATACAATTTTATTGTTATCGAGCAAAAATAAATAAAAAATGATTTAGGTTTATTATACAACCCTGAGTGCTTATCTCGAAAATTTGTACATATTTTTTTTATTGGTGGTGTAGCTTCTGCTTATGAATGTGACATGGAAAGGACAGGTCTACAAAGAGCACCATGCCAATCACATTGCAACCAATTTTGGTGAAACTTATTACAAGGGAACTGAAGAATGTTATGATGGACACTCGTGCATGTGTACATATCATAGTTCTGCTCTTTGTCAATAACTTACGGGGGTGTACTCAATAAATACTTTTGTTGATTTGTATAGATTTAAAAAAGTCATGAAAAATGACAACTTCTGTAGAGTTCTACAGAGTTGGAAAAAATACTTGTAGAGATTTGTAAAGTTCTAAAAAGTTGTGAAAAAAATTTCTAGAGAATTGTAAAACAACCTAACATGATGAATCTACAAATCTCTAGATTTGTATAGTTCTATAAAATTTATCTAATCAAAACAATTCTTGAAAAACCCTAATAGAAAATTAAATTGAGCGGTAAACATAATTTGAAAAACTTTAGCCATCAATGGAAGTTTTCATTTCATCTAATTACAGAATAAAAAAGAGTTTGATCGTATTATATGATACATACATGTATATGCATCTAGGATATATATATATATTTAAAAAGAGAAATAATGGATCTAGAGTATATGTGCAAGCGCTTGCAAAAACTTGAAATAAAATAAAATAATATCAAAATTAATATATAAAATATACTAATAAATTAAGTTTTAAATTTTTGTAGAAGTCTTCCAAAATCTTTCACATTTTGCAAGACTTTCTCCAAGGAAAATATACACATAAATGTCATTCAAAATCTTAAAATTTGTGAAGTATGGAAAGTCTTTAAATTTTCTCATTTATAACGAGTAACACAAACTTCGAACGAGATTTTACAGGTATATAACGAGTAACATATACTTACTAGGAGTTTTCTAAAGTATACAACCAGTAACATAATACTTTGGAAATCTATTAAAGTCTCTGAAAATCACAAAAAGTATTTATTGAGTAAACACCCGTTAGTACTACTGAGTACTTAGGATTTAATATACTTTTATTTTACATAGATGAATTCAGTTTTTAATACTAGATATCATGATTATAAAGTATTTATTTATTCCGGAAAATAATATATTTATTTGATTTAAAATTATCTTCAACTTTTTATACACAATTGAGCTAAAACGGACTTTATTTTGCGGATGTGCATATAGCCAAGGAAGGAAGGAGCATTAGTATCTCCTCAGCAAGTGGCATACATTAAGGGAAGAAGCATCACTAAGCAGATTTTTTTGGCCTCAGAGTTAGTCAATGAAATGAAAACAAAAAGAAGAGGTGGGAATGTAGGTTTAAAGCTTGACATTTCTCAAGCTCATGATTCTGTTAATTGAGATTTTCTATTTATGGTTCTTCAAAGATATGGTTTCTCTTCATCTTGGTGCAATTGGTTAAGGGTTTTTTTTGCTTCATCTAAAATTTTAGTAATGGTCAATGGGGGTCCAAATGGGTTCTTCTCAGTTGAAAGGGGCTAAGGCAGGGAGATCTATTATCTCCCATTTTATTCATTCTAATGGAAGAAGTTCTTAGTAGGGGACTGAAAAAATTAGTTGAAGATGGAAAGATGCAGACTATGGTTATAAGGAAGGGTACATATCCAACTCATCTTCTCTTTGCTGATGATGTTTTCATATTTAGTAATGGTTCTAAAAGAAGTCTTGAGAATCTGCAAAAATTGCTAGAAGAATATCAACTAAGTCCAGGCCAAGTGATAAATAAATCCAAAAGTAAATGCTTTGTTGATGGAGCCCCTCCTTTAAAGAAGACTCAAATTTCTGAATTACTTCAAATGGAAATCACTTCTTTTCCTGACAAGTACTTAGGTGTCATTCTCAAGCCTGGAAGAGTGAAGTCTGCAACTGTCTGGCCTATAGTGGAGATGTTGCAAAGCAAATTAGCAGCTTGGAAAGGTAGACTATTGTCATTTCAAGATAAATTAATACTCATTAAGTCAGTTCTCAGCAGCATTCCAATATATAATATGGCAGTTTACAAGTGGCCATGCTCAGTGATTAAAATTTGTGAAAAGATCATAAGAAATTTTATATGGACAGGTGATAGTGAGGTTAGAAAATTTGTTACTTTATCTTGGAATAAGGTTTGCACTCCCTTTGAAGAAGGTGGATTGGGCATAAGGAGATTGCAAGTTATTAATAAAGCCTTGTTAATAAAAATGATGTGGAGGATAATAACATCTGATGAAGAATGGGCCAAATTCTTCTCTGCTAAATACAAGAATAAAAATGGTCAATGGATAGATAATTGGAAATTGTCACCAGTCTGGACTGGTCTTAGATGGGCCTGGAATGCTATTAAATCTGATATTAGATGGTGTACTGGTAATGGTGCTAAAATCTCAGTCTGGGTTGATATTTTGGATAGGGGATGATCCACTAATTGAATCTGTTGGCTACACAGAATTTGTCAAGAATAACTTGAACATGAAGGTGCAAGATTTGTTAGTTGATGGTGTTTGGCACATTCCAACTGAGTTATTATCTATTCTTCTTTCCAATTTACCTGTTGCAAGTGGTGGTGAAGATCAAATGATCTGGTGTGGTGATTTAAAAGGCAAATTTAACACAGCTGCAGCAGTAAATAGAATAAGAACAAGAGAACCAGTTCTTCAATGGCCTAAAACACTCTGGAGCTCCTTCATACACCCTAGTATTACTAGCAACATTTGGAAGATTATTCAAGGAGTATATGTTGATGATGAAGTGATGGTGGCAAAAGGTTTTGATATAGCATCAAGGTACTATATTTGCAAGGAATCTCAAGATAGCATGAATCACATATTATGGTCCTGCAAGTTCAGTGTGAGCATCTGGCAATGGGTTAGTAATGTCTTTTCCTTCCAATGCCCAACCTCCTTTAATGATATTTTGTTTTCTGCAAAGAATAAAAGTCTCATTGTTCAAGAAATATGGCTAATAGTAGCATGTGCAATCATGAAAGAACTGTGGTTTCAGAAAAATATTTTTTTTTTTTGAAAACAAACAACCTAATGAAAATAACTTTAAAAGAGTTATAATGAGAACAGTTCAACATGGAAGCCATAGAATGAAGGGAACTAGATGGAACCAGAATTATGATTCACAGGTGCTTGATTTCTTCATGCTTGGTCCAAGAAAAACTAAATTCAGTACTATCAAGGAATGCAGATGGAATGCTCCAGAAACTGGCTATATTTTGTTTTGTTGTGATGGAGCAGCAAATAGAAATCTTGGCAATGCAGGTTTTGGAATTATCATCAGGGATCATTTATTCCAGGTACTGGGTATTGTTTCAGTAGGACTTGGAGTTTGCACAAACTATATAACAAAAGTAATGGCAGTGACATGGGTTATTGAATGGGTTGTTACATTGGGATTCCATAGAATTATACTAAACTATGATTCACAATCAGTTGTAAATGATTTTCAAAAAGGTAATATCCCTTGGTGCTTTCTTATAAGATGGTTTAGAGCTTGCTCAAAGTTGATAGACATTCAGTATAGACATTGCTATAGAGAAATAAATATATTTGCATATCTACTTGTTAAGAGAGGAGCAAGACTAAATATGGGTGAAACACTCATGCACAATGGAAGGTTTCCCTTCATGATCGCAGTGGAAATGCCTGACAGGATTTATTATAGATTCAGTAGATAAATAGGAAAAATAGCAGGCATCTATTGAGTTTTTAATTTCATCTTTTCATTGTAATGTTGTAAAAACTTTTAGCTTTCAATTAATAAAATGTGTGATTCAGCAAAAAAAAAAAAAAAACATTGCTTACGAGCTATATGTACAAAAGTTTGAGAGACCGATTATGATCATGAGTTGCCTACCCACAATGTTTTCTTAGATTCATTGCCTAGACGGATGAGTGGCAAACTGCAATCATTTTTATTTTATTTTTATTTTTTATTCATTGGTTTGACCATTAGTACAACAACACACTGTACGATCCTTTCACAACAGTTAACACTTTAGATTCACACAACTTGTGATGACCGGCATTCATTATTTTTCATGAAAAAAAGTTATTTTTGTTTCTTGCATGAAAGATGGTAAGACTATATAATCTATTTAATATATGGATTTACGGAGAAAAAAAAAAATGTAATGAAAACAAGATTTGAAAATGAAGGAAAGAAAATTGAGAGGTTGGAGTAAACTTATCGAAATTTAAATTTTCATTAGTCTTGTTACGTTGTTGGCCTTTAGCAAAATGAAAAAATGAGACAAAAATTAGCAGCTCGATATCTAAGAAGGGAAATTGTCTGTGATATTTGAAGATAACATTTCTTCCACATAATATTAGAGCAATGAAATCAGACGATGTATCAATCAAATATGAAACGAAAAGCCAGCTACTGGGCAGCATATTTCAACGATAAAAAGACACATAATTTTTCAAAAATAATGGCTACATTTTTTATACCGTTGGATGTCACAAGAGAGAATAGAGAATGTGTTGAAAAAATTTGTTTCTCTCCATACTGTTTGTAGTGTAACCCAAATTTAATTATTTATCTCATTAAAAAATCCGACATCCTGGCTAATGAATTTCTATCTCATTAATTGAGATCATTTTTGGTAAGTTTATAGATTCTTCGTAGTAGGAACATATCTCGAAAATGTTAGTTTCAAATACGTTGTTGTCCACGATTTATTCAAAAAAAATAACTTTCAATATATGAAATAGTATGAATAAAAGTGTCAACAGATCCATCCTCTAAAATGAATATCTATAGAAACAAGAAATGTAATAAAAAAGCTTGATTTGAATTTCGAGGGGAAATATTGAGATCTTGAAGTGAACTAATGAAAATTCCGAGTCAAATATTTCATCAATAATGCTAGATAGATTTTTCTACAAGAATACAGTATGAAAAAGTAATGAGGGCAAGCAGAATATGTAATTCTTTAGAAAAATGTAGATTATGTTACGAGAAACAATGAGTTAAAAGTGTATACATACAGCCAAGGTAAGTAAACAGGGAAAACAAACAATTTCATTGAAAATATATCACATAAAATCAATATCATAGGAGAGGCAATGAAAGACTTTCCACGGAATTCCATGTTAAGTTTAAACATACTTTATGCCATGCTTTTTGTAAATGCACCCACAAGATGGAAAGAGTGAAACACGCGTGGAAGTTCGAGGGATTACAATTCTTTAACTAAGCGCGGCTTAGATGAAGTGTTTTGTGAATGTGTTGCTGATATTATCAATGTGTTGGGAACAAGCTTAGTGTCCCTTAAGAACAAACCAACCAACTAATTTAATGATTAATAAATTTTATATCGCGTGGATCATTGTTTTCTTAAAAATTCTGCTTGGAAAATGAACATGACACTTTCTTGTGACAAAATAAAGAAAAAAACAAACAAGTTGGTGAGAGTGTAAAAATCTCAGGCCAACTATTTAAATCCACATGTTTTGGTACTCTTCGTAATAACATGATATATACCTCAATTGGTAATGTTATTTTTGGCACTCTTCGTAATAATCTGATACCCCATTAGCAGTGTTAGTTTCCTCATTATAAGACTAGTTTGTTGCGCAAAAGACATAAAGGGCCGGGTCCTTAATATAAAAAAATTTAACCACAAGACCTATTAGTTTATTTGAAACATATATATATATATATATATATATATATATATATATAAACTTAAAATTTGTATTGTTTTAACCATTGCATCCTTCTTATATCAAATCGTAAATAAAAGTTATTAATAACTTCTACCGAGAAATTTCACTTGTGCCTTCAAGGAGCCTTTGTTGTTTGTCAAAATTAAATTAAGTGTTCAATTTAGTGTTATAACTCTTTAATTTTAGTATTCCTGGATTAAAAGCAGGATTAAATGTTTTTGGTAATTGATAGGTGTAGAATACACCGTATTTACTATCTAGTAGTTTATGCTTTCTTTGCTATTTTTCTTGTAAATTATGTATTTTACGCTTGTTTTGAGTTTTGTAGCTACTTTGGAGTCGCACGGAGGAAAAGAAGAAGAAATTACTCTATTTGAGCAAAAAGGGCAAAATTGTCATTTAGGGCGAGCAGAATTCCTGAGCCCAGTCAAGGTTAAGGGGCAACCTAATACTAAGCCGAGGTTAAGGGGTAGCCGATTTTGTTTTAAAAGAAGAAATGTTAAAGGCACCAATGAAAGTACTTAGGCACCCAGTGGGGGTGGATCTTATCCAGGGTGTACCCATCCAGCCCTAACTTAGCCCTACTAATCGAGAATGATATGTCTTCTCTCATTTTCTTCACTTGCCTAAAATAAAGAAAAAAAAATGGGTGAATTAAAAGCCGATCGACTCATTTCTCTCAATCATTCTGGGTTTCGCTGAAATAAAGAAGAAAGAGAAGCAAAGAATCGCCGCTACTAAATCAAGAGGAAGATCGAAAACTCAAAAGAACAAACCGAGAGCCGAGAAGATGAAATGGTTTGCTGTTGGGTCTCGGGGATCGAGGGTTTGATTTGAACTATTTGATCGAGAAATTGAAGGTGAAGAAATTGAGTGGGTTCAATCGGCAGGCTAGGGTTTGGATCGTATTTGGGTTTTCGAGAAGATGGTGATTATGTTGTTTGGAAAGAATCGATGGTGTTGAATTCAAAGGAAGGCTGATGATTTGTATTTCAAATTCGATGTTGAATCGAAGAAAGATGAACAACGACTACTCGAGTAATTGGTAGAAGGGATATGAAGCTTCGAGACGCAGAGTTAGAGATCGAGGATTCGGTGAAACAGAGCCGCGTCCGTGGTCATGATACAAAGAAGAAGTTAGGGGTTCGATCCGGGTGAGGAATGGGCGAGATTCAGATAAAGAGATGAAGATGAATCGGAGATGAGGATTGAATCGGATGAAATGGGTCTGCGATGGTGGTAGTCTACGATGTAAAGCTCGTGGAGATAGGGTTTTGTGAATCGAGAAGAATGAAGATCGTAAAGGGGTTCTCGATGAGTTTTGGAGCTATTGCCGTTGAACTCGAGGGTGGAAGCCTCGATGCTACATTGGTACCGAATTGAAGCCATCCAAGCAAAGATTTGGGTATGAGCCGAAGCTTGAAATGGTTGATACTAGATGAATGTTAGGATTATACAGAAATGGAGCTAAGAACGCCGGAATTTGGCCCGGGAAGTCCCGTAATTAAACGGAACTCTACCGGATTTTTATTCCTCAAGCGAGTCAACTCGAAGAAGCAGTTCAACTCGATTCGGCCGGTGATTTCAAGAAATTAAGACCCAATTAGACAATTGATTCGGTGATTCAGCCTTTTCCTTGACTCATTAACGACTAACTCGTTAAGTTTGACTTTTGACCGTTAGTCCTAACGGAGGACTGACGGAATATTCCGTCGAATATTCCACCGACGAGAAATTTTCAGTGGCCGGCGACGACTATTAAAGTAGGATTCCGCCACAATCCCAAGCTTTTCAAGGAGCTAAAAATTCCAGAATTTTCTATGGACTTCTCTCATGGGTGTGAAGACTTGGGCTAGGAATTGGATGGAGAACTGGACTCAAATTTGGAAAGAGAAGGTGGAAGAGTTGAGAAAAGCTTGGAATTGGAAATTGAATTGCTAAAGGAAAAGGATTCTACTCCTTAGAAGATTTGGAGAATATTGAAGCCTATAAATAGAGAAGTTTTCTACAACTTCTACATATCTTTTACACACATCTCTACACACACAATTCTTTTCTTATTCTTTGTGTGAACTCTTTAACATGAGTAGTTAATTTATTGATTGAGGATGAATTCCTAGTTCTTAATATGATTTAAGTTTTTGTTTTCAATTCTATCTTGAAGTTTTTCACATGATTATCGATTGTTTTTACTAATAGGAATGATCTTAAAGACATTCATGATTGATTGATAGATTGTTTAGAATGCATGCTAAATTGATTTGTTAGTTTAATCTAAAGCTAGTGAAAGTTAGAGATAAGTAATCGTTTCTTGACTCTTTACATAAGTAGCAAACACGAGACCTTGTGGAGGGATTCCGTGAGCAATTGTGTGTAGAAACAACGTTAGCAAGTGGACCTTGAGCTAAGAGTCTAACTACTAATATCAACCTAAGAAATTCACAAAACTTAATGCATGAGCCAAGTTACATCTAGGTTGAGCTAATTCTAGGTGGTTTGGTGATTAGAATCCGTAGTCGAGAACTTCCGTGTCAGAGTGATACAAGGGATTTAGGGTTTGAAGACTTGAGCTAGTGCTTTACCTACGGTTGGTGATAATCTGTGACTAATAACAAGTAGAAGAGAACATAACTTTAATCATTGTTTCGTAACGAAGAAGGATTCCTTGATCTTGTCTCTCTTATTGCTTTCAACTTTATCTTTTAATTGCTTTGTTTATTTTCTTTTGCTTTTTACACCCCCCTTTCGTGACAATTTTTACAACTAGAATCTCGTGCTCCTCGTGGGATCGACCTTGACTACCCTATATTACTTTTTAATTAGGTAGTAAAGTATTAATTAATTTGTTGTTGTTACGAAACGCATCAAATTTTGGCGCCGTTCTTGGGAGCAATGGATGATTTTAGTTGTTTTTATTTTTCTTTTTGCTTTAATCTTGCTTTGTTGGATTCTATACCGTATCTAACTTAAGTTTTTGAATCTTATTTCAGGTGCCTGTTTTCCATGTACGGTGGACAAGAGCAAGCATATTACAACAATCAATATGGTTTTCAACCTCAACATTATGACAACTTCCAACCATCCTTAGGATATAATCAAAACCAATCTTTTGGCTATGATCAAATTCCTACAGAACATTATGGATATTCTCATACATATCAACAACCTTATGACGGGTATGTAAGTGGACAATCACAAGGATGGGAGGATAGTTTTGTTTATGATCGAAATTCTCTAGTTTTGCGAGATAAGATGTTGGCCATGATTGGGGATCTTCAACAAAAGTTGCAAGAATCACTACAAGACCAGCAACCTTATGTTTGGGAGGAACCACATCGAGAAATTCAAAGGAATTCGGAGAAAATATACGAACAAATTAACCAACCTTTGGAGACTTTTGATGACGCTAGTGTATATTACTCGAGCCTTGATCTTAATAATGATCAATCACCTATTCAAAAGGAAGAGCTTGAGGAAGATGCATTTATTGCTTGGCAAAACTTTCTTAAGGAAAGATGGGAGTCCGCGGAAGTGTATGAGTGTTCCGACAATGAGGAAGTTATTCCAACTCCGGATCATAATAACGATCCTTCACCTATTCAAAAGGAGGAGATTGGGTGTGACTTACCTATTGTTGTAAACGGTGTAACACCCGCACAAGAAGATTTTACAATCTATACCGATGAAAATCATTTTAGTGAATGGCCCGATTCCGATGATGAGAATGTTGAAGAGATGATTATAGAGGATGAAACCACATTCATTGATTTTGTGGAAGACCCAATTGAACTTGCGAATGATTATGATGATACCGAGACTTTGGTTAAGGTAGAAAACGACGAAGAATGGTTGCAAGGTTTAATAGAGGACCACGATATACAAGAGGTAAGTAATTCACTTGAATTTTTTAAGGATGAAGAGGATTCTATAATACAAGAAATTGTGCAAGGTTTGTCTAACCCTTTGCATATTGATTCTTCTCCTTTACCTCTTATTGGTTTGAATGTATGTGCTTCGAAAGTATTTTTGGATGATTTTGTTTCTAGATATCCACCATTGGAAACACTTGATGCTAACACTATGCAGGTTTGCCAAGAGGAACACATGGAAATTCCCAAATTCTATGTTCTTTATACACTTCCGAGTGTGGACGAGAATAAGTGTGGGGGAAATTTCAATCGAGCGATAATTTCACTATTATTTTCTTGTGCTAACATTTGTATGGAGTTATTGTTTTCAAAACAGGTATTATGGGTGGATCCTCAAATTTTCAGATTGTTAGTATATGGGGAATGAATCTTGCAAGAGCTAAGTCGGGGCCGTCGACTTTAAAACAAGCGCTTAATGGGAGGCAACCCATAGGTTTTGTATTTCTTATCTTTTGCTTTTTGTTATTTCTTTTTCTTGTTTCATATCATGTTAAAATTTCCCACCTTGACTTTACTAGGAGGATTCAATTACATTAAGGACAATGTAAGGTTTAAGTGTGGGGGAGTGGTTAAGCATGTTTTTAAAACAAAAAATTACAAAAAAATTAAAAAAGTTTGAAAAAAAAAAAAAAAAAAAAAATTTACATAAAAACTCCAACTTTTAAAGATTTTAGAGTCACTAGCATACTTCTAGGTATGTTTACATAGAGATTTTGACCGACATAATTGAACTTGGAAATGTTAGAGAACTACATTCGATTTCTTGTTTGTTTGAGTGTTAAATAATGGATTTAATCATGCCGGTGATGCGAATTTGGTGCAGGGAGAAATGCGTTATTAGAGTTGCTGATCAATCATTAGTGGAGGCTACCCGTATTCATATCATGTGAGGCACCAACCAGAAATTTTCCATCTACTAAAGAGCTTTCTTTTGAGTGTGTGTCACCGTACGTTAATTCCGGGTAGAATGGTGAGCTACCCAACCTCCCACCAATAGAAGCACTACTCTTTGATCTCTTGAGTGCTAATTTTGTCAATCATGAGGGTGACGTCCATAGATGAAAGCCTCCTTCTTGTAGTTCGATTTGCAGTTAGCACCATTCTCTCTCGCGACAACAACGGATCCATAGAAACACATTCATCATCAACAAGGAGCGACATCAAAATCTACAAGGAAAGTTGGAAAAGTTTAAGGTTTACAAGCAACAAAATGAAAAAAAAGAGCAAATTTTAAACACAAGTAAAGCAACATACAAATGAGCGGATTTTACATATATGTTGAAGACTTACACTACAATGAGGTAATTTTATATCCAAGTATGAAGACTTATTCACAAGAGCGAAGAAAATTAAAAGGTGAGAATTTTTGAAGTTTATGATTTTAAGACGATACAAGTTGTGAAGAATCAAGCGGTAAAAATACTTCTCCCACGGCCATGGTTTATTTTTGTATTTTATTTCTCTTAGTTCTTAAAAAAAAAAAAAAAAAAAAGAAAAAAAAAAAAGAAAAAAAAAAAGAGAGAAAAACAAGAGAAATATTTGTTCTTATTTTTATAAGCCGTGGGGAAGGAAAATTTATAAGGAAGTTTCAAGCGACAAGGTTTTAAGGTAAAAGAGTTATAAATTGTCAAGGGTTTATCATCAATAGTTGAAACCGAAGACGAAGACCAAGAAGTTAAAGTCGAGGAGCGGAAGACGTTTCTATTGGATGCCGTGAGAGTGGTGTTATCATAATTGGCGATCGGATGTGAAGGTGAGTAAGTAATCTCATCCTCGATAATAATGGTTGATTTCCTTTCGTAGAGATCGTCAGAAAAAATGGTTTTTCAAAATATTAAAAGATGTGGGGTTTTCAAAATTTCGGAAGATGTCCTTCCCACCATTCAAAGTGTTGCAGGAATTCTCTCTTCATTCCTACCTGCACACATGTGTGACCCATAAAAAAGCCGTCTTTTTGAATGCAATTATCATAAAATCCTTTTTGGTGAGGCAGAAGTCGAGGCGAAATGCTTATTGATCGTTTCTCAAACACGCGTTCTCTCATTATGGTGTGGTTATTTCTCAATCAACATTTAAGAACGAGAATATGTTCTTTAGTATTTCTAACTTCTTATTACTAGCATGCAGAAATTCTATGTCCTCATAGCTCTTTGGATGCTTAGGACGCTTGAACGCTTTGAAGTTGTAAGTTTTTAGTTTGATTTGCTCGATGACTAGCAAAGTCTAAGTGTGGGGGAATTTGATAGGTGTAGAATACACCGTATTTACTATCTAGTAGTTTATGCTTTCTTTGCTATTTTTCTTGTAAATTATGTATTTTACGCTTGTTTTGAGTTTTGTAGCTACTTTGGAGTCGCACGGAGGAAAAGAAGAAGAAATTACTCTATTTGAGCAAAAAAGGGCAAAATTGTCATTTCGTGGGGCGAGCACTATCTGATTGATCAAGGTTAAGGGGCAACCTAATACTAAAGCCGAGGTTAAGGGGTAGCTTGATTTTGTTTTAAAAGAAGAAATGTTAAAGGCACCAATGAAAGTACTCGGTGGCTTGATGCAGGGGGTGGATCTTATCCCCGGGGTGTACCCATCCGGCCTAACTTAGCCCTACTAATCGAGAATGATATGTCTTCTCTCATTTTCTTCACTTGCCTGAAATAAAGAAAAACAAATAGCTGAATTAAAAGCCGATCGACTCATTTCTCTCAATCATTCGGTTTCTTTTCGAAATAAAGAAAAAGAGAAGCAAAGGCAGCCGCTACTAAATCAAGAGGAAGATCGAAAACTCGGAAGAACAAACCGAGAGCCGAGAAGATGAAATGGTTTGCCGTTGGGTCTGGGGGATCGAGGGTTTGATTTGAACTATTTGATCGAGAAACCGAAGGTGAAGAAATTGAGCCGGGTTCAATCGGGCAATTAGGGTTTGGATCGATTTGGGTTTCGAGAAGATGGTGATTATGTTGTTTGGAAAGAATCGATGGTGTTGAATTCAAAGGAAGATGTGAGTTTTTGTATTTCAAATTGATGTTGAATCGAAAGATGAACAATGACTACTCGAGTAATTGGTAGAAGGGATATGAAGCCGAGACGCGAGTTAGAGATCGAGGGATTCGATTATGAAACAGAGCTGCGTCCGTGGTCATGATACAAAGAAGAAGTTAGGGTTCGATCCGGGTGAGGAATGGGCGAGATTCAGGATAAAGAGATGAAGATGAATCGGAGATGAGGATTGAATCGGATGAAATGGGTCTGCGATGGTGGTAGTCTCTCGATGTAAAGCTCGGGAGATAGGGTTTTGTGAATCGAGAAGAATGAAGATCGAGAAAGGGTTTGGCGAGTTTTGGAGTGTTGCCGTTGAACTCGTGAGGGTGGAAGTTTCGATGCTACATTGGTACCGAATTGAAGCCATCCGGCGGCATTGGGTATGAGTGAAGCTTGAAATGGTTGATACTAGATGAATGTTAGGATTGTACAGAAATGAGCTAAGAAGTACTAATTTGGCCTCAGGAAGTCCTGTAATTAAAATGAACTCTACGGCGGATTTTTATTTCGGCGAGTCAACTCGGAAGCCTGGCGGTTCAACTCGATTCAAAATTTGACTCAAAGAAATTAAGACTAATTAGACAATTTGATTGGTGATTCAGCCTTTCCTTGACTCACCGACTAACTAGTTTGACTTTTTGACCGTTAGTCCTAATCGGAGACTGACGGAATATTCCGTGAATATTCCACCGACCGAGAAATTTTCCAGTGGCCGCGACGACTATTCCTACCGATTCCGCCACAATCCCGATTTCCTAAGCGAGCTAAAATTCCGTAATTTTTCTATGGACTTCTCTCATGGGTGTGAAGACTTGGGCTAGGAATTGATGGAGAATTGGACTCAAATTTGGAAAGAGAAGGTGGAAGAGTTGAGAAAAGCTTGGAATTGGAAATTGAATTGCTAAAGGAAAAGGATTCTACTCCTTAGAAGATTTGGAGAATATTGAAGCCTATAAATAGAGAAGTTTTCTACAACTTCTACATATCTTTTACACACATCTCTACACACAATTCTTTTCTTATTCTTTGTGTGAACTCTTTAACATGAGTAGTTAATTTATTGATTGAGGATGAATTCCTAGTTCTTAATATGATTTAAGTTTTTGTTTTCAATTCTATCTTGAAGTTTTTCACATGATTATCGATTGTTTTTACTAATAGGAATGATCTTTAAAGACATTCATGATTGATTGATAGATTGTTTAGAATGCATGCTAAATTGATTTGTTAGTTTAATCTAAAGCTAGTGAAAGGTAGGAGATAAGTAATCGTTTCTTGACTCTTTACATAAGTAGCAAACACGAGACCTGCGGAGGGATTCCGTGGAGCAATTGTGTGTAGAAACAACGTTAGCAAGTGGACCTTGAGCTAAGAGTCTAACTACTAATATCAACCTAAGAAATTCACAAAACTTAATGCATGAGCCAAGTTACATCTAGGTTGAGCTAATTCTAGGTGGCTTAGTGATTAGAATCCGGCAGTCGAGAACTTCCGTGTCCGGTGATACAAGGGATTTAGGGGTTTAGCACCGAGCTAGCCGCTTACCTACGGTTGGTGATAATCTGTGACTAATAACAAGTAGAAGAGAACATAACTTTAATCATTGTTTTAACGAAGAAGGATTCCTTGATCTTGTCTCTCTTATTGCTTTCAACTTTATCTTTTAATTGCTTTGTTTATTTTCTTTTGCTTTTTACACCCCCCTTTCGTGACAATTTTTACAACTAGAATCTCGTGCTCCTCGTGGGATCGACCTTGACTACCCTATATTACTTGTTAATTAGGTAGTAAAGTATTAATTAATTTGTTGTGGTTACGACACGCATAAGAATCTAGTATTCCTAAATTCTTTGGTAAAATCGGATAGTTAAACAATTTCATGTAAATCTCATTCGACATTTGTCTCCTTACACAAAAATTTGTATTTCATTTTCCTTTCATGGCAAGTTCATATAAGTAAGTAGTTGAGAATCATGACTGTACAGGGAAATTGTATGTGATATTTGGTAAATCTAAGGATGTAAATCAAGATTTTGGAGTAAACTAATAAAAAGTGCTAAAAATTTGGTACCGACTTCCGAGTATAACAGAATGAGTTGTATCAAGCTAAATTGTGGACTGTTTTTTGGTTAAATAACCTTTAGATTTGAATTCCCGGATCTGTAGAGTCTCAAATTAGACTGCAGATACTTTTATTTTTATTATCTTATACCAAAAAAACAAATCAATTCTCGGATAAAATTAGGAATGTAACCTCAATGAGTTATACACACTGCGCTATGACAACTTTCATTCTTGTGTATCCTACTTTCAAACCACCGGTAGAACTGGGGTGCTCCCATTACCCCAAAATTCCTAATATATATAGTAGATAAAAATCTTTTCTGAAGGGTAGTTTCACTTTTTAGAAACATAAATTTTAGCTCCCTGGAAATTTAATTCTTAACCCATTATAGTTGCTGCTTCAAACTGTGTCCTATTCCTAAGAAGTTTTGAACTCTATCCTAAATTTCAATATGATGTTAGGCTTTTATCGGGATGGGACTCAGTTGTGCTTCAAGGCGACATCCAAACCAACCAAATTATCATTTTAGTCTGAGCAAAACCCAACAACACTTTGCCAAAGCCATTTTCCACCACCCTAGCTGGCTTATGGAAGCCAACTCTTTACCAATTTTATATCTCGAAAGGTCGGCCATTCTAAGTAGTATTTTGCAGAAAGAAAGGTACTGTTCGTCTGGGTTGTCCTTTTTCTAAGAAGACATTTTTAACTTAGAAGTTAAAATGATCTGTATTGGTAAAGAATGGAGTCCAGAGATGATAGTGAAACATTAAAATAACCTTATGGACATCTTCGATAATGAGTTCTAATCTTGTAGAAATTTCTAATTTGAAGGTTGGATAGAATACGTTTTGTTAACTAGCAATGGTAAAATACTCATTCGTGAAATAATGTCACGTAAGTCTCTCTACAAAACCATGTACTTGAGAGTTGAGAGTTGAGAGTCAGGTGATCAAATGAGGCACTTTCATTTTTGTTTCATGACATCTCTAAAAAAGTCACTATAAATAGTGTATCCGAGTTTTTTTGAGTCTTAAGATTATACAAAATAATTTTGAAAAATAAAAAATGTCATGAAAATGCGTGGTTTATAATTGAAATATTGAAATTGAGACACTAGAGTAAACTAATCAAGCGCGTTTAAAATTCATGGTTCCTTGTATTACTAGTACGACCGTTCCACGGTGGGAGGGCCGACCGAAGAGGAATCTGAAGATGGGGTTTGTCTGCGACTACTTTGGTCCCGTTTAAGAAAAAGTGATACTTTCACCCCGTTTCAAAAAAAGTGATACTTTCGCTCGCTGTAAAAAAAGTGATACTTTCTCCCCGTTTTGTAAAAAGTGATACTTTCGCTCCGTTTCGAAAAAAGTGATACTTTCGCCCCGTTTTAGAAAAAGTATCACTTCTTCTGAAACGAAGCAAAAGTATCATTTTTTTCGAAACTAAACGAAAGTATCACTTTTCCCAAAACCGAGCGAAAGTATCACTTTTCCCAAAACGGAGTGAAAGTATCACTTTTCCTGAAACGGGATGCGAAAGTATCACTTTTTCTGAAACAGAAAATTAGTCGATCCATAAATCAAAATATGATTGCATGATATGTTATGCATCCTTTGTGGTGGTTTGCATAATGGCTATGCATTCAATTTTCGAGAATTATGCTAAAATGAAAGTATCATTTTTCTTGAAACGGAGGGAGTACATTGTTTTATTAGTTTCAACGGAAAAAATTAGTTGATGCATAAACCAAAATTTTGCAACATAAAATATTATGTATCCTTTGTGGTGGTTTGCATAATGAATATACATTTAATTTTCTAAAATTGTGCCTAAAATGATAAATACCTCTGAATTTTTCATAAAAACTCTAAATTTGATATTTTTATTTTTACTTGTTGCGTAGAGTTTTTTATAACCTTTCCAACGAGATAAATTTTGTAAAATTCCAAGGCACAGATTTTTAGATATGTTATATTAAGTTTGCTTTCCAATTATACCCCTGAAAAGATAGGATACACAAGGAGTTATAGTAATTGGACTAAAAAGGAGGGACATTTTTGGTTTTTCGGCCCTAACCATTTCCAATCTTTTTGTGTCAATTGATCACTTAAATTTTACAAAAAAGTGACCATATAAAGGCCCTCCCTCGCTTCGCTCGGTCGACCCAATAAATAGGAAGGATAACATTAACTATCGAACCAGCTATTTAATATCTCAAATCTGTTAAGTTTAACAATTTCTCATATCCTCTTTTATTGGTCACGAATAGAGGTGTAAACGTGCCGGCCCGGCACACGAAGTCGCGTGCTTCACGTGCCATGTGCCTTGTCATGTTGTGCCAACGATTTAAACGTGTTGTGTCGCGGTCGTGCTTTACTAGTGAAGATCTAGGCACAACATACCCCACGGCACACATTACCGAAAAACGTGTCGCTTTGTCTCTTTAGGCCGGCACATGTGCTATAAACAATTTGAAATCACTTAATGTATACATTAAGTCGGATATTATCACAAGAATTTAATTATACAACATATCATTTGAAATTATTTCAAGTAAAACTAACAAGTTTATTCAATATAAAGAAATAGCCCATCAAATATAAAATTGGATTATTGTCATGTAAATTAATGTTCTAGTTAAATATAGGTGACGACATTATAACAACGATATTGAAATATATTTTCCAAATATTAAGGTATTATATGTGTTGTTATAAATAAGCCAAATATAAAATGTTAAAAACTAGCTAGAATAGTGACTCTTATTGTAAAAGGAGAAGGAGACAAAATAGGGGGAAGAAGAGAGAGATTTCTTATTAGATGTGTGTATAGAATACAATTTTTAATCCTCTATTTATATAGATAGAAGACTTGGTGTCTAAGATATGTAAACCCTAAACTTAGACACGAAGGGAATCTTAGTAAATAAACTATGGTTTATAACACTCCCCCTGATGACCACTGTGGCTAAGTCATTACAAGCATACCAAAGAAAACTAAAAGAGAAAAAACATGAAATTGCATAGCATGTAAAAACTCGCACAAAGTGTTGGACACGCATATGTGCCTCGTTAAAACCTCGACAAGGAAACCCAAAGGGACAAAACCTTGACGAAGGAAAAGAGTACAACGTGTGATAAAGTCCAAGAAAGCACCTTAATTTGATGATGGTGCTCCCCCGATAAATACTTCTAGTCAAATCTTGGCATGCAAATTCTTGAGTCGAGACTTTCAAATTTTCAAGAACGAATTTCTTGAATAAGAGATCGTGCTTTCATGAAGATGTTGGATAGTTGATGAAGTCTTCATTTGTGTTGCACAAGCGTAAAGAATGCCTTGATAATACTTTTATGAGTCTACATTCTTCAACATATTGAGAACTTGTGTCATGAATTGCTAGCTTTCCGAGATGATTTGGTAAAGTTGTTGATGTAATTTTCTTCAACATAGAGCCAAGATGTAGATAAATTACAAATTGTATTTGTGGTCATACCTAATGTGGATCTAATGACATCCAAATTACTAAGGGCTTGTTATGTTGATTTGGTCTAACAAAATGACCTAGTTAATGGTGGGAATCCATTAAATAACCAAATTATACAACTCTCCCTTGGATGACCACCATGTTGAATTAAATTGCCTCACTAAAAACCTTGCCAAGAAAAACCCAATGGGGAAAAAAATTGGACGAAGGAAAAATAGCACTTAATATCAACATTTTAAATAAAATAAAATAATTAAATGTCAACAAGATATTTGCTCGTTAAAACCTTGTCGAAAAAAAAAAACCACGTGGGACAAAACCTTAAATTTAAGGAAAAATAGTACAACTTTTGACAATTTATGGATGATCACTTCAACTATATGAGTATTACGTAAAACGGCATCAAAATCATAACTCTAGTCTACCTCAAAGACTGAGCTTTAAGCCAGCATAATTTAACCGATATTTAAGAAAGAAAATAATAGAATTTATGCCGCCAAAACGTGGATTTTAGTGTTTTTAAGGACTCTCAGAGACTCCATAACGTTGAAATCATCAACTAATTAATCCGGATTTTTGGTTGTGTACCAAATTTCTAAAAACACATAAAGGATTGTTAAACCTTATGTAAGCAAATAAGGTGGTTGCTAAATAGAATTTGAATCCTCAAAAGATTACAAATTCAATATGTTCTTAAACCACCTTTTAGTGTCAATGCAATATGAGTCCTTCAAAGACTACCACGCCAAGTGCATTGTATAAATTGAACAATTAATGAATCAATCCTAAGGACTCGAGAAAAATATAACCCTTAAAATCATTTTTCAACGAAAAATTTCTCGTATAACGCATTACACTAGCCTGTAATTAATATAGGCTTGGCATTTTTAAGTGTTAAGTTTTGGATCCAAGAATTACAATAATCGAGAAATTAATCCAATCTAATTGAATTGTATGCCAACCAATCACATATGTCGATTTTCTAAGAGTACTTTATATGAATATTCGACAACATATTAATGACGATCCTACACAATTCTCAAGTGTATGCATATCATGTAAGAATTCACAAATTATCGGTATCGCCTTAGGCATTATAATCACCCCATCTTCTGGTGAGGAGATATGAACTATGAGAACGTGGATCTTGTTTTGATAGACTCTATTGAAGTACTATTTGTAGCTTATTCTAAAACGCTACTTTTTGTTATATGTGATCGGATTTGCCTATCAAGAGGCAAAAGCTTATATAAAAGCAAAATGAGACATTTCACACCTAATGATAGTGACAACCTTTTTCGATTTGATCATGTTGGGAGAGAGGTGGATATAAATTTTAAAGTTAATTAACACAAGCTTATGATAGTGTATGCCCTCCCCTGATCATGGTGGAAATTTTACTTAATCTCATATACGAAAACTTCAAGTTTCGTAAAGTATTATCCGATTAATTCGAGACATATACTCATTATGAAATATGTGTTTCGACATCAAAAAAAAAAGTAGTCTTAATAGACATACATATGTACCATCAACCATGGATTACTTTTGGAACACAAACAAAAATAAAATAAATGATATGTTAAAACCAAAAGCATTAAAAATAAATGCAAACAAATCTCCAGTAATTTCGTAACTTCAAGGGCCACGAGATATTAATTTAGAACGAAATTATGGACACTTTCCTTATGAAAAGAAATAAAATTAAGATCAATATAGTCACTACAAGGACTAATAATATTGGCTAACAAACCGGGTGCGCACCCATTGATCTTTTATCTCCTACCGTATTCCAACATAAAGTTGAACGGACTGAGTTTTGGAGATTAGCACAAGGAAGAGAAGAAAAAAAAAATACTAATAATAAAAAAAAAAAATTGCTCAATATCCCTCAGGAATGAAGCAATTGGTGTTTGCATTGTGAATACCGTAATAACCAATCTCATCCTTTTTAGGATCCATAGAAATTTAATTCCAATTGGTTAAAATGATTCTTTTGAGAGAAATAAAGAAATCATTATTGTATTCTTTGTAGAGAAAAGTCTACTCTTTGGTTGATAAATTTTTCTTTGAAGGCATAGAAATTGGTAATCAAAATTGGCTAAGAGTTCTTAGAATCCAATTTTTACATCTCATTGTAGAGAATTGATGGGGGAAAAACCAATATCAATTGGTTTCTACAATACACCAAAACTGCATTGACAAAAGAAAAAAATAATATAGTCGATTTAGTCATCGCATAGGGAAAATCCAATGGTTTCTTGTAAAAAAAGAAAATTGAAACCATATGGATAAATCACATGATCCTTGTCAAAGGACAAAGATACCAAATTTAATTGGCCGTAGGTTTTTCAACCATGCATGTGATTATTACCGTAAAGGCAATAAAATTTGCGACGACACCAATTTTTGATGATTACAGGTTCATGAAAGGGATAGAAAATGTAAATCATTAATAGATTTTATTTTCTCTACAAGAGAAATAAAATAAAAATAAAAATAAAATCGCCATCATAGGAAAAATCAAACAAAATAGTATTGACGACCACTTACCCGGATAAGATGTTCGATTTTTACTACTTTAGTTATATCCATCGGTCATAGTTAGTCACCAGCTAAGCGAGGACTTTATATATATGGTGACTTTGTGAAGTGTGACATTTTTTTACAATTTAACAAAAAAAATTTTGGTCCGGATACCTGGAAATATCTAAGTTGCCCCTCCCTATTTTATTACTAGTACGACCGTTGCCACGGTGGGAGGGCCGACCGAAGAAGAATATGAAGATGGAGTTTCTCCACGACTACTTTCGTCTTCGGAAAAGGTAATACTTTCACCTCGTTTAAAAAAGTGACATTTTCGCCCGCCGTAAAAAAGTGATACTTTCTCCCCGTTTCGAAAAAATGGATACTTTCACCCCGCTTTGAAAACCGATACTTTCACCCGCTTTCGAAAAAGTGATACTTTCTCCTGCTTTGAGGAAAAAAGTGATTCTTTACGTCTCGTTTCTGAAAAGTGATACTTTCTCCCCATTTTGAAAAGTGATACTTCGCTTCATTTTAAAAGTGATACTTTTCCAAATGAAGCAAAAGTATCATTTTTTTTCCGAAACGGAAAAAGTATCACTTTTCCCAAACAACGAAAGTATCACTTTTCCCGTAATGAGTTTAAAGTATCACTTTTTCCCGAAACGGGATGTGATAATATCATTTTTCCTGAAACGGGATGTGAAAATATTATATTTTCTAAAACGGAAAAATAGTCGATCCATAAACCAAAATATGGTTGCATGATGCGTTATGCATCTTTGGTGGTGGTTTGCATAATGGCTATGCATTCAATTTTCGAGAATTGTGCCTAAAATGATAGTATCATTTTTCTTTGAAACAGATGGAGTACATCGTTTTATTAGTTGCAATGGAAAAATTAGTTGATGCATAAACCAATATTTTGCTACATAAAGTATTATGTATCCTTTTGATGGTTTGCATAATGGATATACATTTAATTTTCTAAAATTATGCCTAAAATGATATATATCTCAATTTTTCGTAAAACTTCAAATTTGATATTGTTGTTTGTACTTGTTGCGTAGAGTTTTTATAACCTTTCTAACGAGATAAAAATTTGTAAAATTCCAAAGCACGGATTTTTAGATATGTTATATTAAAGTTTGTTTTCCAATTATACTCCCGAAAAGATAGGATATACAAGGAGTTATAGTAATTGGACTAAAAGGGAGGGACATTTTTGGTTTTTCGCCCTAACCATTTCCAATCTTTTGTGGTAATTGATCACTTAGATTTTAAAAAAGTGGTCATATAAAAGGACCTCGCTCGCCGCCCCAATTAACATCACCGTCCCACCACCGATAACAAATCCAACACGAGTATTACATTCTCACCATCTCTTTATTGCTACCGCCGTCACTATTGTCCATTACATTTTCACCTTTCACCGCCATCGCCATCTCCACCGCCACAGCCACCTTCGCGAAAGCCAACACCGCAACACCCTCGCCATCAGAACCACAACACCACCGTTATCGCCACAACACCAAACAGACAACACCACCACCACAATAGCAATCCCACCACCGCCATAACAACTTCACCACTTTCACCACAACACCCGCCAACAACACCACCTCCACACCACCGCGAGAGCACCACCACCACCACAGTAGAAATTCCACCACCGCCATAACAACATCACCACCGCCGCTACTATTAGTACCACTATCACCAGAGCCACCATCACCATGACACCATCGCCAATGTCATTCGCCAAGAGACCTCGGATCTACCACCACGATAAAAAGACCTTTGTGGGGTCATCACAAATTGACAACCTTTTCTTCTTTGTTTCAACACCATCGCCACTAACACAAATATACCATCCTCCACCACCGTAACTAGCACAAATTCTAGTTTTAAAAATAAACAGATTAATAATTTCGAAATCAAGATCCAAATCGATACAATTAAACTAATTGATCAACATTTCTTCATAGATAACCATACAAACAGATTTGTTGTTCAAACTTAATTACTCAAAAAAATCATCACACCGATCAACTGAATCCTAAACAATCTGCAGCAGAGAAATGGGCGAAGAAGATGGCGGTAACGGGTACACGTGTCGGGTCTAAGGGTTACTAACTCAAACCCACCATTACCATGAGTCCATGACCACCAACACCACCCTTCCGTTCATTCTCTTTCCAAAAAAAAAAAAAAAAAAAAAACCCCTTCTATTTGTTCATACCAATTTTGATTTCACCACCATTACCATAATTCATGTCAATTTTTTTAACCAATTTTGAAAAAAAAAATTTAAAAAAAATCTTAGATCTGATGCTTGTCAAACTACAAAATCCATATAATTCACCCATTTAATCGATCAATCAAATCTAACACTTATGCTAACTTATGAATTTTCTTCTAACAAAATGAAACATCAGCAATAGTCATCTTCATCAACATCCAAGAATATGACTATGGCTTATCGGCTTAATGCTGCAAAATTTTTGTTAGGTCATTTCTTCCTTCGTTTTGGTAATGCATTTCAACTGTGAAGTTGTTCTTAGCCGAAAGATAAGAAAATCAGTTGTCAGAGCAACAACTAAAGAGGAACGGGGAGGGGTGGAGAATGAGAACCAGACTGGGTTTGTAAAAAGCTTTGGTAATTGAATAGAAAATTACTATCACTACCTTTTTACACGCGTTAGTTGCAGGTCTGCGTTGGGTGTCAAAGGGCTGTGTGCTATGGTGGTCTTGCTTAAATAAAGCTAATAATATACATTCTCACGTAGGGAGACACCGGTCCGGTCTAATGCAAAGACAAGCGGACCCAATCCGATTGCTTACAAAAGAAAAAATACAAAAATGGACCCAATTATTTGGAGTCCGATGAATCTTGGGTGAAATATTTACCATTTTTACAAAAAGTAAAATATAGCCATACGTTGATTTGCGTCCATGTAAAATAGTCATACATATGTTTGTTGCATCCGAGTCGGTGCTACCTGGTTGTCAACATATACTGTGGCGTTAGTATCCATTCTACCTTTTTTACCGCCTTTAAACTTTTTTTTCATTTATTGTGTCAAAATTACTGTTATTATTTGTTTTTTTTGTTTGGTCGGGACAATTTTTGTTACCCCGAGTTTCCAATTTAGATAATTGGAGTCATTTCCAATTTTTTGTTTGGTCGGGATAATTTTTTTCCCTTCTAATGACTTACTATAATATTTTTTCAAAAGTTAGTTTTGCGTCAACTATTACATTTTTCCAAAAGTTAGTTTTGCGTCAATTTTTCTATTCATCCCATCGTGGATGCCGATCGTCTAGTCATACTTTTGGAGTGGGAATGATGCGGCCTTGTAGTGGCGGTAGGGTGCGGTATCTTAGCTTCATGGATTTCTAAAAAGATAATTTGTATACGGAACCACCTCCAACAACAGTGAAAGCATCGATATATCTGATGTGCATAGCAGAAACAAAGACTCATATTTAAAGAAACCTATTATAGGGGCTCCGAACATTTGGTTTTGAGGGTTCACAAGATGACAAAATCGGGTTATGAAATAGTAATCAACAAAACCCCATATCTAACTATTTTTTGTAATGACTAAAATACCCTCCATGAATTATAAAATTAAATTGATTATGTTTTCTTTCTCTTTTCATTCATAAATCATGATGAAGATGATGATCATATACAAAAAAACTAAATCTATTGTCTTCTCATTCTCTTTTCATTCATAAATCATGATGAAGATGATGATCATAAAAAAAAAAGCTATAATTTTTCTTTCTCTCTTCTTCATGCCCGTCGTGATGAAGATGACGATCATAAAAAGAAAAAACTAAGAAAACCCATCATTTATTTTTGCAAAAAACCCAAGTTTTGATCTTTGTCTACGGTTGGGAAAATTCATATTTCGCAATCAGTAGATACCTCTACGGTTGGGAAATTCATACTTCCCAACCGTAGAAAGTTCAGTCTACGGTTGGGAAAATACATATTTCCCATCAGGTAGCTGTCTACGATTGGGAAAATTCATACTTCCCAATCAGACAAGCCAGCCTCTGATTGGGAAAATTCATATTTCCCCACCGTAGGTCATTTACTTACTGGGAAAATTCATATTTCCTAACCGTAGACACGGTCAAACCTGTTTTTCAAAACCCAATTCGATCGATTCCGCTTATCCATACATTGAAACCAATTAAATAAAATGGGTTTTTGATTTTTACCTTATTGAAGTCATTGCGGGGGGATTAAATGGTGTTAATCGATAATGAATTATTTTGAGAATTGACGATTAATCGAAGAAATAAGCATGGAGGTGATGGGAAGAAGAAAATGGAAGAATTAAAGGAGAGGAATGAAAACAAATTAGTTTTAGGTTTCAATATTTAATAGGTTAAGGGTATTTTAGTATTTTTCTTATAAATTAGGTCCCTTATCTTCATTGTAGGATGTTTGAATCCTTAGGAGCCCTCAAAACTCTTTTCTTGGAGCCCCTATAATAGGTTTCTATTTAAAAGATAAAATTTAATAATATAATCTTTTTCAATACCCACCAACTTCCAAAGAAAGAGAATAGGTATGTTAGTTAGATTTGTTTTCTACCGATTTAAAAGAATCTATATCACAGAAACTGAACAAAGAAAAACAATCTTGCTCGTGATCATGAGATAGATATAATTAATTGTCTCATGAACCTTTTGTTTGGTTGAAAAGATCAACAAAATTAAACCAAAAATGTTATTGCTCAGTACAATTATTGTTTTGCCTATTAGTAAAGACAAACAAGTAATCTACGAGTGTCCTTGAAAAATAATCAAAAGAAATTAGGGCTGAAAAATAATCGCTACTTTGATAGAGTTACGTGCGATGCGTGTAAAGGAGAAGGAGACAAAATAGGGGGAAGAAGAGAGAGATTTCTTATTAGATGTGTGTATAGAATACAATGTTTAAGCCTCTATTTATATAGATAGAAGACTTGATGTCTAAGATATGTAAACCCTAAACTTAGACCCGAATGTCATCTTAGTAAATAAACTATGGTTTATAACAACTCTTTTGTGAAATATACAAAAAATGTGATGTATTATGCCTTGTTATATGATGTATTTGTACATGTTATGACGTGCTCTCTTAACGTGCTGTGCTTGGCTGGGCCACGTGCTTATCCGTGCCGCGTGCTGTGCTGTAGGCTATGCCATCGATTAATTAGTCAAACCCACTGGAAGTCCCATTTAACTAACGTGTTGTGCCGTGGCCGGGCTAAGTCACGTCTCCGGGTCAGTGCTCAAATTTTAGCGTGTTTGGTCAGGCTCATTGTCAAACCAATTTACACCTCTAGTCACGACCAACCATATGCATAAATCACCACGAAAAATTTGCTTTCCAGGTGCCATCAATATCTTGTATGAGCCTTGCATGAGCATTAAGGATACAAGAATGGCTAATTCTTTTTTCACGACTCGAATGTATTTTTGTCTTAGACTCGATAAGTAAGTTGTTTAGTATGCATTTGAGTAAGATCTTACAGTTTATTAAAGCAATTTTGCGTAGTAATAGGTCAATTTGCTCTAAAGTGTTCCTTTTCCTTGACGCACTTGCTCGTATTGTTGAGATATAGGAACATAAATGAAAGTTTTTCTTATAATAAAAATAGTAATGCTGAACTTCCAACACTAGATGAATAAAGTGAAAATTGGAGGAACTCGGTCGTATTTCATTAATGTTGTTAATGTGTGTTGGGTGGCGCCTAATTCTGTGAAGAACCAATTGGAGGCTTGGGAGTTGAACAATTTGAGAGACGGATGCAAGGAGGTGTGGTGGAAGACAAGTTATGCAGATATGTGGCACTTATGAAATGAAAGACATAATAGGGTGTTTGGTGGAAGATTTATGGAGGTTGGCGAGCTAGTTTTACACGTTAAGCAGACAATTTTCTTATGGTTTCCTGAAAGGGATGTTTTTAGAAATGTGTCTGTAAATCAAGTACTATAGTAATGGAAAACAGTTCTATTTACCGATCAAAAAATAAAATAAAATGGAAAACAGTTCTAAACATGTAATATGTTGTTAGTTCTGTTCCTAGGCTTAAAGATATATTTTGTTTTTTAATATAACATCTCTTTTTTCAAAATAAAAAATAAAGTGAGATCGTTACAGTTCCAGTTCAATCGTGAGATCGTTACAGTTCCAGTTCAATAATTTTTAAGTCATAAATCTCTTATAATTAGGATGGATTCCCTCGGATTGTAAAGAATCCGAAAAAGTGGAATGACACCATCTTGATTGGTGTGGTGTGGCCTCCGTTTTGCTTCAAGACGAGTTCCAAGCCCACCAAAAGCCCACCAAATTATCATTCATACTCTGAAACAAAGTCGAACCGCTTTGCAAGCGGATCGACTAGACCTAACTGACTGGCACCGGCACTGGCTTATCCATGCTAAGTTGCTAACTCTACCCCCAATATGCCTGGATTATCAATGCATAATCGTCTGACCATTATTGCAGCAACCAGGGATGCATGATCCTTTCACAACAATCAAAACCCTATACTTGAAACTCACACAACTTGATGACGTTAATTATTTATGTTTCATGCATGCCAAATTCATCACTCATCTGGTGCGTAAAAGTTAGTAGGACTATAAAATATGAGGTTTAGAAGAGAGAATCGGATGTAATGAAATAAGGGTTATTTAATGTTTGGTACCCAGCGGATGTCCAACACATTGCTTTGGTACCCAACATTTCAAAAATTAACAGTTGGTACCTTAACCCGTCAAATCGAACCATTGACTTAACAATAGGTTAAGTAAATAATTATAATTGATACTCCCTCCGTTCCATTTTACTAGATGTTGTAGAGTTTTTCACGCATATTAAGAAACAACATATGGAGTAACTTTTTTTTTCAAATCTGCCCTTATTAATAGCTTCCTAAAAATTTGAATCACCTAGTTTTAGTTTCAATATTTAGTGTAAATTACGAATCCCGTTGTAATTTACTTGGGATAGAGTATTTATCCTTCATGGAGTGGATTTAAAAATTAGAATAATTATCCATCTACTAATTTCAATGAAAATTAATGGTATGGTATGATTCCAAAGCAAGGGCAAATTAGTGAGAATTTGGCAAAAAAGCTTAAACACTCATCTATTTTGGAACATAAAAAGAACCCTAAAAAACAAGTAAAATGAAACGGAGGGAGTACTAAAAATTAATACTTGACGGTGTTAAGTTACTGTTAGCATCCGATTTCATCTATGATCAGAAATGGATCGATCCGACGTCTAAAATGATTTCAATGAAAAAACTAAATACACCTTTCCACACCTTAATTTATAAGAAGCAGACCTCTCAAGGGTTCATTCCTCTGTTTCAAAAATAAAATCAAATCGAAACTCAGATTTAAAAATCACGAACAAATAAATGGTTCTATTCAAAATTTAAATTGTATGACAACCTAACAGATTCAATTGGTTGAATAAAAAACACCATCAGACAAAGACCCTTCACTATTTTGTTGATAACCAATCGAGATTGGTGTTCGAGATTGGTGTTAGATAGAAACAAAAGAAAACAAAGATCACTGCCAACATTTGATGAAGCGAGAATGAAGAATGAAAATTTAGAGAACTAAAATCCATTCCAGCTTTATCTAAACCAATATTTAATGCTCACATCACAATTAGTGGGCCGACCTTCAGAAAGCGAGGGAGTCGCCCTTATACTACCACTTTTTTGAAATCTAAGTATTGATCAATTCCACAAAAAGATTGAGAATTCATCCAAACGTTTGAAAACCAAAAATGTCCCTTCATTTTAGTACGATTCTATAACTCCTTATGTCATCCTGTCTTTTCGGGGTATAATTGGAAAGCAAACTTTAATATAACATATCTAAAAATCAGTGCCTTTAATTTTACAAATTTTATCGTTGGAAGGTTATAAAAACTCAACGCAACGAAAAGTACAAACAACAATATCAAATTTAGAGTTTTTACTAAAAATTCTGAGCTATTTTATCATTTTATGCACAATTTTAGAAAATTAAATGTATATCCATTATGCAACCACCACAAAGGATACATAATACTTTTATGTAAGCAAAATTTTGGTTTATGCATCAACTAATTTTCCGTTGCAATTAATAAAACGATGTACTCCATCAGTTTCAAGAAAAAATGATACTTTCATTTTAGGTATAATTCTCGAAAATTGAATGCATAATCATTATGCAAACCACCACAAAAGGATGCATAACACATCATGCAACCATATTTTGGTTTAAGGATGACTAATTTTCCGTTTTAGAAAAGTGAACCTTTCACATCCGTTTTCGGGAAAAATGATACTTTCACTGCTTTGGAGAAAGTGATACTTTCTCCCCAGTTTCGGGAAAAGTGATACTTTCGCCCTGCTTTAGGAAAAAATGATACTTTAGCTTCGTTTCAGAAAAAGTGATACTTTTTCTCGCTATAAACCTCATCACAATTGTGTAAGAGACCTTTTTTCTCTTCTTTGGCGCATTTGTTCATGTAAGTCTTTTAAATGATAGGTGTTGAATGTTGTGGTTTAAGGGAAGTAGTAGGGAGAAGATTTGGGTGTTGTAGGGGTGATTTAGGTGTAAAGGTAGAGGTGATGATGGGTTTTGGAGGAAGGTTATAAGAAGAAAATGGTCTAGGGGTGGAAAAACAACGGGGTGTTGGTTTATCGAAGCGTGACATTTGCTTCTTCCATTCTAGCTAATGAAAAAGCTTGGACTAAGTGTGCTAGGATTGAACATATGTACTTTGAATTTGAATTTCCTCCTTAAGACATGATGAAACTCATGATAAAATATCTCTAGTCCAAGGATGGATTGTAATTAAGCATTAAGGCTTTAAGAGATTCAAACAATTCGTAATATTCCTCTGCCGAGTTTACTTGCATCAATTTATTAAAAGAACAACCAAAATTTTCATCTACTGGATTTTCAAATAGAGCACAGAGGCCTTGGGAAAATTCAAACCAATATATACGAAGACGACCAACTTGAAAATTAAATAACCACTTATCTGCCTTACCATCAAGATAAATATCTGCTATATCAACCTTTCGATTATCATCAATGTTATGATGGAAAAAATACCTTTTACATTTCTGTATCCATCCACGAGGGTTCTCACCATCAAAATATGGGTAAATCGAGTTTAGGAATTCGATTGAAGGGTCGGTTTGGCGGAATAGAGCTAAAACCAGGTGGATTTGACGGAATCTCACCACCTGAATGGCCGCCTTTGTTTCCATTAGCAAATACTCACCTAAATTTGAAACCGGACCAAGCATTGATAATCACCGCAGTATTGGGTAGATTGTCCTAATTTTGTAGTTAGCAAACTAATAAGGTTAGAAGCCATCCCATAAAAGATGAACGAATCGACGCTACCAACTGTAATAACCTCGAACAATGATTTCCATCCACCAAAATACACCATTATGGTTGATCTTTTCTCCATTGAAATTCACCATGCCTTCAACATATACTGTATCTACAAATGGCTCATCATCATAAAGAGATGCTGTAATTGCCATCAATCTTGGTACTACTATCACCGATACTGATTTTCTCTCTGGTTTTTGTTTCCTTTCAGTTCTTCGAACTCTGTGATGATGATAATATATAAAATGAATGACCTCACCAACCTACATATTATATATATTCATTTTTCGACAACACGTTATTTCTGCAAAGAGTCACGACTGAAATTGAAATACTAGTGATCGTGTGGTCAGGAAGAAAACAGCAGTGCCTAGTGGACCCTTTAGTTAACGAGTTACCCTATTTAATACCGGGAAATAATCCCACATCGTAGTGTTAAATACGGTGATTAAGTTTATAAGAAAATTCTATGATTACATATCACCAAAGTGGTAATGAGAGTTGGAAACATGGGTTTGAGTGGGAAGCTGCGGCCGGTCGACAGTAGGGAGATTAGCTACGATCTCGAGAACCCATGGATTTGCCAAATCTTTTTGTTTTGGAAACTTCGGGTTAAGGGCCCAAAATATGAACCTGAAATAGATACGAGAGCTTGTTGTATTAAGCGTAAGTTGAGTCGATCTTGCATGAAAAATTCATATCAAGCTACAAAGATTTCACAAGTCAGCAGGCTTTATGTTACGAACATGAATCAAAGATAATGAAATTGTAATATGAGAATGATAATGAGATTAATTCGAGAAACTACCTCCCAATTGGTTAATTAGAGGAAACCAACGCAAATAATCCTCTACACAAATGTGTAAGATAATAACAATCAATGCCTTTTCTCATTAAGATCATCAGCCTAAATAGGCTTTCGGCAGTTACATGGTTACTAGAATAGTTAGGCGGTTACAACTTCACAAGTACACAAACATAACTACTAATAAACATAGATAATTACTAGAATATAAGTGACTGCATCAACTCCTCCCACCTTAAAAATTTTCCTTGTCCTCAAGTAAAATGTCTGAAATTGAGTTGTTATGTAGTCGTGATCTTCTAAGTTGCTTCACCGGAGACAGACAACAATGGATAAGAACTTCTTCTCTCTTCTTTCGAAACCGCCGGTCAATAATAGCTTGAGGGAATGGAATGAGTCTGTCCTCTTCACTATTCATCTTTGGAAATGCAGGTTGAACACCAATACCAACCCCAATCTTTATCTTGAGGAGGGAAACATGGAATGCGGATGAATGCGCGATCTTGGAAGTTCAACATTTATGCTACTTCACCAATGCGTTGCGTAACTTTGAATGGACCATAGTATTTTGCCAGGTAGCTTTTGATTCTTCTTCATGGACACGGAAAGTTGTCTATAAGGTTGCGCTTCAAATAAACCATATCACCAACTGAAAATTCCCTTTCGATGCTTGGAATCATAAATTTTCTTCATTCTTGCTTGTGCTTCCTTGATTTTCTCACGGATGATTTTAACCATCGCATCTCTATTAATCAATTCTTGTTCAACGGCTTCTACATTGGTCGTACTGTACCGGGGAACATAGCTCAAAGAAGGAGGTTCGCGACCATAAACCACTTGAAAGGTGTCCGAGCCAATTGCCGAGGAAGTCAGATTGTAACAAAATTTCGCCCAAGTAATCCACCGACACCACCTTTTTGGCCGAGAACTAGTAAAGCAACGAAGATACATCTCTAAGGTACTGTTAACAACTTCGCTTTGACCATCCGTTTGAGGGTGATAAGCAAGAGCTAAAATGAAACCGGGTACCATTTAATCAAATAACTCCTTCCAAAATGCACTCGTGAATGGGATCCTTATCCTGCATAATTGATCTAGCATTCCATGCAAGCGAAATATTTGATCAAAGAAAAACTTTGCAATTCCTACGGCGATATGGGTGAGAAATCGCTGTGAAATGTGCATATTTGGACAGCCTATCAACGACCACAAAAATAGTAGATTTACCAAAATTAGAAATAGGCAAACCTTCAATGAAGTCCATGGAGATATCTTCCCACACTTGATTTGGGTATAGGAAGCGGTTGGAGAAGGCCAGCGAGGTGATAAATGTTCCACCTTATGTCGATGGCATCAGTTCTTGATATAATCCTTAACAGGGGTTCTTCTCATTCCTTTCCAATAAAGGGTTGAGCGAACTTGGGTGGAAAGTTTTCTTCGAAATCCTTCATGTGCCTTTGCTATGAAATTGGTAAAGCTGATATCTCAAATGAGAAGAGAGTCTTCTGCTAGATATATCTTATCCTTGAAAAATAAGATACCATCTTGAAATTTCATGGGCCTACAACTTCATCTTCCGTGGATTATCTTACCACGTTACTGTGAGGTAGGATTCTTTTGAACTCTTCAGTGATAGCTTCCAATCCGTTCAAGATGGGAGATATACCACAAACTCTTTTATCACAACTTTCTTCTCTTGGCGACAACGCCTCAGAACAATATTCTCTCTTCCACTTTTATATCTACTACGAAATCAAACTCATTAACTTGTAAAGCCATAGTTGTTGAGAACGCGATAATCCTTCAACCCATAGGTGCTTTAGACTTGATGGTCAATTTCTCCTGATGAATGCCTTCCCAACAGATACGGTCACATTTTGAACCGCTAAAACTAGAGCCAGCATCTCCTTTTCATACGTTGACATTAATAAATTCTTCCCTTTGAGCCATGACTATAAATGCAATTGGCATGTCTTGTAACGACCGCCTAACTCCGAGGATCCCGAAGCGCCACATTCAACAATAAACTTCTTTCAGAAATCGCAATGCTAGGATAGGTGCCGAGAGTCACTTACATCTTTAGTCTCGTAAACGTCCCTCGGCCAGGTGGATCTGAATGAATGTAGTCTTTTTAAGCATCTTCGTAAGAAACTGACTATCTTACCATAGTCTTGAATAAACTTCCTAATAGTTTGTACATCCTAAGAAACCTCGCAAGGTTTTTAAAGGTTGGTTTTAGGCCAATGTATCATTGCATCAATCTTTTCTGGATCCACTCCAACTCCCCAGAGACTGAGATTATATGGCCGAGGTATTTAACTTCCTACAGCCAAAATCACATTTTTTTCTAAAATCTTTAAATAACCGGTTAGAACTTAAAATGGAAAATACAATCTCTAAGTATCTATATATCCTCCGTGTCTTTTTAAATAAGTATAATATCAAGAAAACTTGAGAACAAATTTTCTCAAATATTTTTTTGAATACCTCGTGCCTATTGTGAGTGGAATGTGAAGGTGCATTGGTAAAGGTGAAAGGCATCACAAGAACTCATAATGGCCTTGATGAGTTCGGGGAAGCAATCTTCTCAATATCATCCGATACAATAACCTATGATAACCTGATGTAAGATCTAGTTTGCGAAGAATACAACAATTAATGACCACCAAGAGTTCATCAATTACCTAAGATAAAATGACTACACGAATACGATTCAAAGCTCTATAGTCGATGCACATCCTCCATGAGCCATCATTTTTCTTCACTAAAATTACGGGAGAAGAGTAAGGACTATTACTTGGTCGGATAATACCTGACGCCAGCATCTCATTAACAATTTTCTCAATCTTCGCTTTCTGAAAATGAGGATATCTGTAGGGCTTGACAGAAACAGGTCCACAACCCGGCTGCAACGGAATTCTATGATCTTCTAGGCACCGTGGAGGAAGAGTTTTAGGTTGTGTCAACACTTTCTTATGTTTAGTAAGAAGTTGTTGTACCTCAATAGGTGCTTGACACGTTTTCCTTGGTGATTGCGATGCTGTAAGAGAACATAAATGCAGTAAAACTCCTTTATTCTTCTTAGCTGCTCGAAGTAAATTAGGACTGTCGACCATTTTGTTTCCAGGTATAGATAATCCCTGTAGCGCAACTTCCTTACCATCTACCTTGAACTTCATTTTAAGCTTAGAAAAGTCCCATTCAATTGGACCCAATGTACGCAACCATTGAGTTCCTAATACAACTTCATAGCCCTCAAGTGGAAGTAAGTAAACATCAACAGATATTGGAACTCCTTGTAATGTTAATTGAGTTTGAGGACATATACCTGAGCTACTCACCCTTTCTCCCGTAGCTACAATTACCTCGAGCTTACCCTTTGGTATTGGCTGCAACCCAATTTTCTTCGCAAAACGCTCACAAACAAAGTTATGTGTGCTTCCCGAATCTATCAACACCGTCACCGGCTTCATCCCAAGCTTTCCCATAACTCGCATTGTTTCAGATGTTTGGCTACCCGAAATTGCATGCAAAGAAATTTCTAGTACTTCATCATTTTGACCATCACTAACCTCTTCAACTTCTGTTTCTACATCATCCTCACTGTCTTCAAGATTTGCTTGAATAGAGAAAAGCTTCTTGCATCGATGTCCAGGTACAAATTTTTCATTACATTTAAAACACAAGCCCTTTCGCTTTCTTTCATTTATTTCCTCAATCGTCATCCTTCTTACTGGTGTTGAAGATGAACTAACTTGAGTATTCCGTGGTTGCATACTTGTCTTTGGAACTGATGGAGCGACTCTTTTGTTAGAACTATTTCTGGCTTCAAATAGACGTGCTAAACCAATTGTAGACGAGAGTGTTGTAGGTTTATTTTGCTTGCACGTCAGTCCGTATACTAACATCCAACCCACTAATAAACATACTGACCTGTTGATGCTGGGGAATTGGCCTTGCTTTAGCCAGCAACTTTTCGAATTTTTCTCTAAATTCTTGCACAGTGCCTCCGATGGTGCTGGTTTGGCTCAACTTCGATAACTCTCCAAAGAAGTCCATGTATTGATTATCTCCAAACCTTGCATACAAGTTGTCTTTGTATTCCTCCCAAGAAATATAAACCATTTCTTGTTTTAGCAATTGAAACCATAATTGTGCATCTCCTTCTAGGTGAAATCCAGCCAATTGAACTCGCTCAGAAACTAGTATTTCATGATGCAAAAACCACTGCTCTGCCTTGCAAATATAAATAGTTGGATCTTCTCCGATAACAAAGCGAGGAAAATCAAGTTTCACCCTTGGTTTTTGATAATCAAATGAAGAAAACTGCTGAAATTCCTTTCTTCCATTTGATCGAACATCTCTTGTGTATCTTGGACTTGAAGGAGATCCAACATTTTCTTTAACAGATTTTTCCAAAATATGATCTGCAATAGTTTTGAAGTGTTCGCACAAGTCATTTAACCTATTCAGAATTGATGTCTGCCCTAATTCAATAGTCTCCAAAGATGATGTTTTTTCTTCCCCTGGTGATTTATTTTTTTCTTTATTTGGATCCATAGCCTGGCTCTGCATACCAAGATGTTACGAACACCTGAATCAAAATAATGAAATTGTAATATGAGAATGATAATGAGATTAATTCGAGGAAATCCCTACCTCCCAATTGGTTAATTAGAGGAAACCAACGCAAATACTCCTCTACACAACAGTGTAAGATAATAACATTCAATGCCTTTTCTCATTAAGATCATCAGCCTAAATAGGCTTTCGGCAGTTACACGGTTACTAGAATGTTTAGGCGGTTACAACTTCACAAGTACACAAACATAACTACTAATAAACATAGATAATTACTAGAATATAAGTGACTGCATCACTTTATAACATAAACCTTGAAGAATGCAAATCTCATATCCTTCAATTAAGATAACAGATCTGAATTTTCATAAGAGATGGCCTAGAGGTTTGTAACAAATGCTAACCTCAATCATATCACGAGCGAACACAGTGAAACTACTGCAAGTGCTTTTGGGGCAAAATCTCTCCTAGTAAGACTCTAACACAGCGATTTGATTTTAGCCTGAGAAAAACACACACCAACAGGATCCGTCTGGCATCATAATGGATTGTGTATCGATTTGATTTTAGCCAATAGGATGAGAATTTCGCC
>JAJJWW010015386.1:0-16166 GCA_023531295.1 Papaver armeniacum
CTTTATTTTCTGAATTCTTATGAAGCGTCGCAAATATGTAAATGTTAGATTTGCGACACTCTAAATCTCGCCAAGTCTTCACACTTTTCTCATGTTCTGGCTGTCGTCATCTGATGCGTCATTTAAATTATTTCCTTGCGACACCTTCGCAATGTAGTTATTTATTACTCTCGCGAAGTATTGCTGTCGCGATATTCTGGTCCTACAACTCTATTATGAGAAGGGATGAATTGAATTGGAGACTAATAAGATAACATACAGAGGTACAGATTCGTATATATACTCTTTCAGTACTTTATGTTTTGTTTCTTATAAAGGATATTAACCTGTTAATTTTCTTTTATATCACCGTGATGGTGGATAATAGATAGAGTTTGTTAGGAAAAAAACAGCAAGTTAATGTAGTAGTATACGAATTATTCGTGGTTAAATTTAGTGATCCTAATAGTATACTTATATTTATCTTTTGATATAATGCATGCTTTCGTTGGAATTTTTTAACAATAAAGTATCTTTACTTGGTACCCTGCATATGTGAGGAGGAGTTGTTAGATGAACTGGAGTTGTTCCTTAGTTAGAATATAGAAGTGGCTCCACTTGGGTAAAAAAAAAAAGACTTGCAAATGTTACACAACAGGAAATCATTAGACGTATACATAGACCATAGTAAAGGGGCCTTAAGGCTAACATACTAAAAGTGGTTAATATGGGAAACACACCTGTCGATTTTATTTAGTGGACTCACCTGGATTGGGAACGCGTCTATGTTATCCGTGGTAGTGTTGTCTATACTTATTACTTTGTTGTTTGCCAAACGTATGCTAAAGATATACAAGACCTAATTGATTATTGACTTGGCGTCAGTGGTTTCAGTTCTAAAGTTATGCGGGGGTAAACATTAGTTATTCTTTAGGCCTATCACTTATGCATATCAGAGAAATACTGTGGGATAAAACTATATACAGTTGTTAAGTTGTTACTTATAGTAAAGATATTTTCATCAAATTTAATTCAGTGAAAATTTTACTTATTCTATACAAAATAACTGCACGGGCACAAAACCTGATAGGATCCGGAGATGCCTATATATAATAACCGCAATCGCACGGTGTCTAACTAGTAGACAGGGGCAAGTACGGGTCGAACCCACAAGGAGCGGTGGTAATACTGTAATGAATATCTCTAATAAAATTAACCAAAGATAATATTTTTGAGATTTTTAGAATGAAAAATGAAATAATAAAAGTAAACTTAATAAAATAAAATCAATCGGGAAGTAGGTAACCAGGGTTTATAGTATCCACCACTATTTCTATTCAATTACTAAAATGAAACATAATTCATGAATTATTTATTGTTCGTTCTATTGACATCACCTATTATATGTATTAGAGTCGCAAATATCACTGGGACGCCCTAAGCATGGCACATCAAAAGACTAAACCAAAGCATGCACCATCAAATTGCATTAGCGAGAAAGTTATACGAAACTAATTATAGGTTCACAAATAATAGGCTATTCTAAAGATACCCCATCAAAAGATTTAACCCAAGCATGGAATATGAAATAAGTAGACAAATATATTTAAATTTGTTATCCTAACAATTAGGCACAAAGGTTATATGAAACCGGCGAAGCAACAACTCATTATTTCAATTAAATCAATAAACAATATCAAGAGTTTATTCAAATCATAATAGCCTCAAAACCATATGTATTCAAATCGAAAGTGGTCTAATGCTCTAAGTGGTTTCAACCATAAAAACCCTAATTATGAAATCTAGCAATACATCGAAATGGTTTTCTTAAAACCCATAAAATAAATTACAAGAGGAAAAGATTTAACCCAATATGATTGTGTCCCTTTAATCCCTTCTTCTTCTCTCGTTGCTCTGCACCTCAGCCTTCACGGCTGTTCGTCTCGCCGTAGAAATCTTCTCTATCCAGCCTCCCCTCCTTTCTTTTCGATTGTGTTTTAGTTTTTACTAGGGTATGATCCGTGCCGTGACGACACGGGTTTTAATCTTGAAGAAAACTAAAGATTGAATTGCAAAGAATATTATTTCTCTCTTGAAAAACATCGAACATATTACAAAACATTTTATAGAGGATGAATTTATCTTTCTAAAGATAAATATGTACAATATATGGAATGGGTATAAATATCTTTATATACATAAACTCATAGAGATATTCTAGGATCAATTTGTCTCCTTATTTAACGGATCTGGAGTATCTTCCTCAACGGTCAATAGATCCTTATTACTCCCCCTCAAGCGAGTGGGTATCGACATTACACCAAGCTTGCTGCGCAAAGACTGAAAAGCGTTCTTCGACAATGGATTAGTTAGCAAATCAGCTAGTTGGAGGGTGGTGGATACATACCGAGTAATAAGCGAACCATTAACAACTTTTTCCCTTATAAAATGATAATCCAGCTCAATATGCTTTGTTCATGCATGAAACTTGGGATTTTTAGCTAGATAAAGAGCACTAATATTGTCGCAAAATAGCACAGGAGGTTTGAAATCTGTTGGGGATATCGATGTTGGGGATGGAGCTTTAGATGATTCTGAAGGTTCTGAGGGTGCCATCCAATCATCATAGGATGTAATTTTCAGGTTACCAGAAGGGGAAACTTAACAAGCGGTCTTTTTAAAAGGAAAAACACCTTCATCGAAGATGACAAGTCGCGAAATAAAGATGCGTTTAGTTGATGATTTCAAACACCTATAGCCCTTGTGGATGGGACTATAACCTAAGAACACACATGGATATGATCGGGTGCCAAACTTGTTTTTGGCATAGTCTCGTAGATAAGGATAACACCTGCATCCAAAAACTTTAAGCATCTCATAACTGGGGTTAGTATTATATAATGTGAAAAACGGTGTCTCCATTTTAAGAGCTGAATTTGGAAGAAGATTAATAAGATATGTAGCCGTTAGAAAGGCATCTGGCCAATATTGTAGGGGAACATTTGCATGAAACATTAGTGTGAGACCAGTATCAACAATGTGTCAGTGTTTTCGTTCCGCCACACCATTTTGTTCAGGGGTGTGAGGACACGAAACAAAACGAACGATGCCATGATCTTGTAAATAGGTAAGAAAAGGAGTATAATTGAACTCCCCCCCTCCATCACATTGAAAATTTTTAACACGACTATCAAACTGTTTTTCAACCATTTTATGAAATGTAATGAAAGTAGAATAAAAATCTGATTTCTTTTTGAGAGGATAAATCCAAATATAGCGAGAAAAATCATCGACAAAAAAAACATAATATCTAAAATTTTGAGAAGATTTAACAGGATCCGGGGCCCATAAATCACAATGGATTTTATGCAACGGATTTTCAGATCTATTGTTCAAATGGGGAAAAGAAAGACGACAACGTTTGCCCATTTGGCAACTAGAACAAAGAGTAAAATGTTTCTTCCATGAAACTGAGATTAAATTATTAGAGTCTAATTTGTCTAAGCATTTCGAATGTGGGTGACCCAATCGTTGATGCCATAAATCACAATTTGTTGTTCCACTTTTTATTGCAGAGAGAGCTGCAACACTTCCTCCCCCTGTATCTAAGGCATATAGACCGCCAGATCTACTTCCGGTTGCTAGTATTGCCCCCGTTCTTTGGTCCTTTATCTTGAAATCAGAATCAGAAAAATCAAAAGAGCATAAATAATCACGAGTAAATTTCCAAATAGAAAGTAAATTTTTGGTTAGTTTAGGCACTACTAAAACATTATTTAGTTTAATGTTATGTCCTAAAGAAGATACTATATTTCTTGATCCAACATGAGAGATATCTAGTCCTGATCCATTACCAACAAATACTTTATCATTACCAGTATATGGAGTTGAAGATTGGAGATTACCAGTGTCGGGTGTCATATGAGATGTCGCACCTGAGTCGGCGTACTAGCGTGGATCAGATGATGTTGTATTAGTTGCATCAGGTAGTGCATTCATATCTTCATCATTTTCAAAAGAATAATCATAACGGTACCAACATCGTTTTGCAAGATGTCCAAAGCGACCACACAATTGACATCTATCTGAATCATGAAACCCACGGTTGTTAGAATTATGAGATGGATTATACTGTGAGCGGAAGCTATTACCGTCGGAAGAATATCTTTGATAGTTTGAGTTGTTTGGAGCTGATTTCGATCCACTAGATGGTGGGTACCCTCTTCTGCGTCCACCAAAATGTTGATGATTATTACTACCTCGTCCGCCATGGTATGGTTTACGACGTCCAGATCGCTGAGTAGCAAAAGCTAAATTATGATTGACATCTTGTTCATTCTTTTCGGTAGCATTTGGATGCCTCAATTCATATCCATTCAAGGCTGTGACAAACTGACTATAAGTGGGAAATGGAGGCTTTGATAACATTGCAGTTACAAAAGTGTCATATTTATCTCCAAGAGCTTGTGAGAGCTGTAGAACCTTATCATCATCCGGGACATGTTTTTGGATTGCTGCAAGGTCATCACATATAGTCTTAAAATTCTTTAGAAAATCAGTCATATTGCTGTTACCTTTCTTAAGAGAATGCAGTTGTTGTTTAAGTTGAAGTTCGCGATCTTTGTTGGCCTGTAGGTATGCATCTTCAAGGGCTAACCATACCTCTCTTGAGGTAGTACGACCAACGACATGACTTAAGGCATCTTCTGAAAGTGTACCAGCAATCCATCTTTTCATTAGCACATCAGTTTCTTGCCATTCTTCATAGGCTTGATTTGGCTTTTCAACATCATCCTCTGTGATCATCTTTGGAGCAGCATCCTTGGTTATATAATCCATGAGTTTAAAACCCTGGATCAACGATTGGATCTGCATCTTCCATAATAAATAGTTCTTGGAATTGAGTTTCAATGACACAATATTGATTAGGTGTGGCAGAGTTACAGCGGAAAAAGAAAAAGATGAATCTTTGTTTTGAGACGCCATATATTTGTTGAAGCGTTACACAGGATCGTCTTAACTCGTTTGAGCAATGTGGCTCTGTTTATACCATGAAGAAAACTAAAGATTGAATTGCAAAGAATATTATTTCTCTCTTGAAAAACATCGAGCATATTACAAAACATTTTATAGAGGATGAATTTATCTTTCTAAAGATAAATATGTACATTATATGGAATGGGTATAAATATCTTTCTATACATAAACTCATAGAGATATTCTAGGATCAATTTGTCTCCTTCTTTAACGGATCTGGAGTATCTTCCTCAACGGTCAATAGATCCTTATTAGTTCTTACTATTATTGAAGGTTAGGTTGTTAACATATTTGACGCTCGTACTTGTTTGACGCAAGAGTTCACTGTATGCATCTTAGATGAACCAATATTTATAGAAAATTTGATATGTGTTAGCAAGATAAGTCCAGTTATAGATATATTAGTATTATGGAAATGGGGTTAAAGTTTTCATCTTCAAGTGTAAGTAGTTTTAAGGTAGTATATATATATGAACTTTTAAGTTTTATGGTTTTCCTTAGTTCTAAGATGTCGCCGAGAAAAAGAGCTCACTTGATGTCGGAGGAAAATACTTTACAACTTTAATCCGTTGAAATAATATTAAAACAAATGATTTAATTCAGATCAAATAGACGATCATAGGTTCCTAAATTTTATGTCAAAATGATTCCAGGTTTGAGATAAACTCAACTGTTTACCAAAGATTTTTGGTGTAAAATAAGAGTTCCTCTAATATGAGTGTATATTGATGTAATGTGTCACTTAGGTGCCTAATAGAAAATAAAAGTTCATCTCCTGACTGACTTCAGTGATCCATCATCAATAACTATCTGTCCATTATTTTCCAATGCTGATTTAGTCTTGTCAGACTAAAAAATTCAGATCCATTTCCTTATCCTTTTTCGGTGACAACTATTTCATGCATATCTCTTTGTTAGTCTGATCTCTTTATCCAAATAAATAACCTAGCAGAGGAAGTAGATATAAATCGGTGGTTCTCATCATGGGCCTTTTTGACGACATCTTTATCTAAGATGAATCCCTCTGCAAGCGTTACTGACTGACATGCAACATCCTCCTCCTTTTGAACAATAGAATCGAAGGGACTCCAGTTTGGCTTTCCCTCTCTCCTAAAGAGTTTGAAAAAACATATGATAGGTGGATCAAAAATTATGGATCTCTGATATGGCAAACGAATGAGGAAGAAGCTTTCTTTTTGATGAGTGCCAAATAGTGCATATTTATACACCTTTTTATTGGCATTTTACTCATCTTTTGTGCTTAGAAATCAGATATTATCCCAAATTCTGTATTTTCTTTGTTTTCAAGAATAAATATTTGTACTAATTAATTTTGTGTTTTTAGGTAATAAATAAAGCTCGGAGAAATTGAGGAGCCAAAAGAGCAAAGAATTGGAGACGAGCATCTATGGAGCAGATAGCCAAAGCCCGCGCGCGAATTAGTTGCAACCCAACAAGGAAGACATGGGCTAGAGCTACCCATGACCCGGATCCGAACCCGCTCATCCTGAGCCGTTGAGATCTCTCCCAGCTGCATCCTACGGTCGCTCCTTCGCTCACATCATTTCTTGATACTCCCGCTCCACACCAAAAACCGCACATCGTCCTGAGCCGTTAAGATCTTCACTCGCCACATCCTACGCTCGCTCCGACTTCCTCATCAAATATTGATACACCCGCTTCACAACGAAGTTCCCTAACCCTATACCCTAGTCGACCACACTCATTCCTCTCTTCTTCTTCTCTTTCTTCTCTGCTCTCCCTCACCCCGACAGTTGCAGAGCTTCACCATCCCGACCAAGCTCTGCAACGCCACCTTCATCACCTTCCTCCATCACCAACAACTCCATCGGAGCAGCCGCACCACCCCTACTGCTCTCTATCTCTCCCATAGCCTCTTACCTAGAAGCTAAGTGAGAGATAGAAAGAACTAGGGTTAGGTCACACCAAATCAACCCATACATGGAGCTCAGAGGCGATTGACAGAGGAGAGCACTGATTCAGAGGATTGAGCGACGTGGGTGAGAGGTTATTGCATTTAATTTCTATTTTAAAGAGAATTAGGGTTTGATATTTGGGTTTTCTTTGCATGTATAAATAGAGGAACTGTGGATGTTTAGAGTTCATGCAGGCTAGCCAGAGCACCATAGTAGTATAATTTATGTTTCAATTACTTTAATTATGTTTTAAGTTTCTTAATTAGGGTGTTGTTGAAACCCCTGATAACATGCTAAGTGATTCATCTTTATGTTGTGTTATTGCTGTGCTTGATTGAGATAAAAATATTGTTTTCTAATTGATCAATTTCTCCTGTGATTGGCTGTACTGTGAGAAGACAGCCAATGCTAGGGGAGAACTAGAGAGAAAAGTTAAGCAATTACCCATTAGAAACTTCCATGGAAGAAGATAGGTGCTTAAAAGAATAGGTATGTTGTTTAACTAATTAACCAAGGAACCTGTGATAGAGTGTAATGTAAGAAGACACTCTATACTAGGGGGGAATTAGAAGATTAGCTGATACATCATACCTTAGAATATTCCTTGGGTAGTCACAAGAATACAACTTCAGTTGAGTTGCTTTAGTATAAAATCAGGTGGTGGAAATAATCACCCTAGTGCTTTACATTCTTTTGCACCTTAGTTTAGAGTCACTTCAGCTCAACCTCGCCGCTTCGACAACAAACCAATCATACTTGTGTTACATCTCTTAGAAAATCAGTGGTAAGCCTTTAATCAACTCTCAGCACCACAAGTCTCTGTGGTTCGACCCGTATTTGCCCTGTCCTACAGACTAGACACCGTGCACTTGCGGTTTATAACATGTAGGCATAAAATAAACCATCTTCCCAGCCTACCAAGTTTTTGGCGCCGCTGCCGGGGACTTGGCGTGTGCTATTTCGATTTTTGGCTTTTCCTTCACTGTTTTTCAACTACCCCTGTACATATTCACCTTGAATTAGTGCTTTTAATCTTATATTTAGTGTAACTTAGTTGTTAATTTTCTTCTTCTGTTACAATCATTGCATTTTAGTTGTTAATCTTAACTGCATTTTAGTATCCTCATCTGTGCATTGCATTTAACTTAGTCATTGCATTTAGCATTTGTCATCTGTCTTTCCAAGAGTTGACTCTGGTGGCATTCTTTCTCAATATTCATACTGCAGAATGATTGCTTTGAAATTCCAGCACTAGTATTTTGAGGCTCTTGCCTTAACTATGGGGAACTGAGATACCTTGCTTGAGTAACAGGTACCTGCAAAGCTGATGGGAAAGCTGAGGCAAGGAAGAAGAGAAAGGCGCATAACTTGAGGCTTCAGGTGAGTGACCCCTTGATAGCTGAGTAAGCTCTTTATGCCCCATAACAAGCATATTGCCCTGTCACTTAAGTGAATGAGCTGTGACTTTGAAGTTGGCCAAACTTGTAACTGACCTGTGCAACCCTCCAGCCCCTGCAGCTGTAGAGCCTAAGATGCATCTTGGTCTACTGAGCATAACCCTGACCCTGTTGAGCTTAAATTGTTGACAGACCCTTACATGATCTATTCTGTCGACAAAAGTGTTAAAACCTGATGTTATGCTTACTTGTGTTGCATACCCTGATTGCATGATAACTTGAACTTTGCGAATACACATTGTTGGTTTTCATAATCTTTGAACTACCCACATGCTAGCCGAGAGTGACATGATCTGTGCATAAGCTATCTGAGTTGTGCTGTTTGTATAAGTTGTTGTGCAATCTAGGCCTCTACAAGGCCTGTACTTTCAACCCTAGGCCTCGACAAACCTTGTGTTCACCTCCAGCCCCTGTAGCTGTGAGGTTGAACTTGGATAACTAGGCTAGCTGCAAATCCCAGTTGAAGTCAACTGAGATAGTTACATCAACTCAAGCTGTTGACAGCCTTGTGTGATTGCTATTCTGTGCAGCTGTGTCATTTGCTGAGCATGTTGTCAACCTCATTTGTGCAAACCTGTAATTTTTGTGCCTAAACTCTGAATCTTGAGGTCAACTGACCTTGTTGACACCCAGTGGTATGTTGTAAAGGCCAAGCTTTGTTTATTTGCTGTGACCAGTCATTTGTGCAACAAATTCTGCAATTAGTGTGTGACCTATAGCATTTGAATGAGTGTTGAGCAACTTGAGTAAGCACAACCATCTACCCTGACTCCTTTGTGCTTAATCTGTGCCGACCTGTGCTTTTAAGCCTGCAAATCTGTGAAACCCTGTTGACTCTGTCACCCATTTGCCCAAGCTGTGCAGTGCTATTCTGTGAACCAAACTTGAGCATGCTCTGTGAAAATTGGTTAACCAATCTGCCCTGAAATTCCTGTGCTCTATACATTGCTGTTCTGCACATAAGCTGCGCTGTGCTGTGCTGTGTCATTTTTTTGAGTGAAATCAGTGTTTTGTCGAGCCTTCTAGCCCTGAATTGATCAGCCATTCATCTGAGCACTGCACCCTGAGTTGTACATTTGTGTGTGCACAGTTTGTTTTTAACCCTGCTGAGTTGTGTATCCAGTTGCTGCTAATCTGTTGACTCTCTGTCTGGCATTGTGCACCTGCCAGCTTGTGTTTAATCTGTGTTGTGTTGTGTTACTCTGTGCACATACCCAGTGCATAAACTGAGCACTCTCTTATAGTGTTGTGCACTCTCTTGAGCTGCCAACCTCCACAGTCAGTGCTGTGCATTGCAGCAACCAGAAGCACCCCTATGTGCTAGAAAATTGTGTAATTTTTGTTATGTTTCTCACTAAGCCTGACCAAGCTGTGCAGCTGCAACAACCTGGGCTCTGCACACACTGAGCCCTGCACCAAAACTGGGCTGTGTATAACCACTGAATCACCTACAACCTGAGCTTCCAACTAGTAGACTAAAGCCCACATACTGGGCCATTCAATTGCTGGGATGCACATGTTCATCTAACCTGGGCTTTGCACAAATCTGAAACCCAATACCACTAGGCTTTGCACAACCCTTGAAGCCCACTGTGCACTGAGCTTGCATATAAACTGGGCTCTGCTCCTCTACACAAAACCAAAGCCCAAATAAACCAAATCCCACTTAAACCAAAATGCAGCCCATTTAAACCAAACTTTAAGCCCACATAAACCAAAACCCATTGAAACCAAAACCGAGCCCACAACAACTGGGCTTTGCATAACCTTTGGGCTGTGCATTTACGTCACTTGGGCTTAGCATCCCTGTTTTGGAGACTTCATTGGTCATTCATGCTTTATGTGTGCTAGGCTATTTGAGTTGCTAGACCATGTCAGGATTTTGGTCTGCATCTGGGGATGGAAACAAATCCATTAGAGAGCTTGCTTACGGGCATGCTTCACAGTATGAACTCCCCACATACCATAGTGATTTTAGGGAATATTATGAGCCTTCTCAGGGCCCTGACTCCACATACCCTAATCATTATGAGCACATGTATCATCCACCACATGTTGAAAATGAACACTTTTCTCATACCCAGTCATCACTTTTAGATCAGTTAGAAGCTCAAGTATCTGCTTTAGAAAGGCAATTACATGAGCAATCTGTCAAGTCTAATCCCCCTAGGCACTATGAAATGTATGCTTGTACATTATGTGGTAGCTTAGACCACCCTGCTGAGAACTGCTACATTTTGCATGAGTTTAGGCAGTCTAGGGAAAGTCATGACAACCATACACACATGCATCATCCATCACAGTGGGAAGTTGAACAATGTTATACTCCCCCAACTCCTTGTATGCAATCACTAATGGAAGAGCTCATAGAGCAAAACAATGATATACTTGGATGGAAAGCATTGCACGAGCATCCCTTCTCTAGTGAACCTTTTTCACAATCATACACTGAATATGAACCTAATCTAGAGGTAGATGAGTGCACTGGAAATGCTCAAATTTTGAATGGGGAGATAAATTTTTGTTATGATGATGATGAACATGATATGATATAAGAACATGTATATGCTGAAAATATGATGGAATCTTTTGGTTCAGAGACGTTAGGCGTCTCTTCTGTGAACCCTATGAATGATACTTCTTCTAACATTCATACATGTGATATTAACTCTGAGCTTGGGTTTGTGAAATTATTTAGTGAAAGTGAGCATGCTACACAACTTGTTTGTGACTTAGGAAATGATGAATCTTCTGTTGACACTAATGTTCTTTTGGATCATGATATTTTTGTTGTGTTCGATTCCCGCCCATATCACAATATGTTGCCTGCTCTGATGATTATGACATGGTGATTGATGAATTGTTCTATGCTGGTGAGCATGATTTACCTGTGTCTGACTTGAGGAAAGTATGTAATGGTGCAAATGATCTTATGCATGAAAACAACTTAGATGTACCTAACCTCTCTCCTAAGTCACAAATTGATACCCCTCCACCAAACCTAGGTGTAGTTTGTAACAAAATTGCAAAACCAACTTTTCTGAAAATGCCTAATTTAGGCTTAGAGCTTTGTGCTTCCCAAGTCCTCTTGGACTATTTTGCATCAAAGTATAACACCTTTAGGTAACCACAGTCGGAATATGTATGTCTGCCTGTTCTTAGCAAAACTCACTTTGAGTTAGACCTTGTGCATGATGTACCTTTAATTTTGCAAGATTTTGTTCTCAAAAACACATCTGTTGACAAGTTTAGGTTTGGGGGAAAATCATTCCCATATGCAACCTTACTTGCACTCTCATGTTATATTTGTGTAAGGTTGTTGATGTTTGTACATATTTTCTTTTGGGTTGATCCTCAACTCTTTAGATTGTTAGTATATGGTGAATTTTCATTGTATATAATCCAGTAGGACTTGTTAAATTTTCTTTTCTTGAATCGGTTGAGTTTTCTTGTACATATATTGTGCTAATCCGATATGATCTCCACTGAGAATGTTGGATTCTAGCCTTGACAAATGAAGCTCTAACCATGCTCCCGCCGACATCCGGTAATCTCTTCCCTTTTCTCTTATCAACATAGTTCTCATGGTATGTGACTGTTTAAAATTTTATCATCTGTTGACACATTGAGGACAATGTTTGATTTAGGTTTGGGGTGCATTTGCATTTAGAGTTTTTAGTCTTTCTTTTATTAAAAAAAAAAAAAAAAAAAAAAAAAATCGAAAAAACTCAAAAATTTGCATAAAAACCTCCAACTTTTAGAGATTTTAGAGTCACTAGCATGCTTCTAGCTATGTTTACATAGAGAGTCTGACCGAAATAACAGAACTTGGAAGTACTGGAGAACGCAATCGGGTTTCTTAGTTGATTAGAGCGTTAAAGTTGGATTTAACCATCTTGGGAGGGCGAATTAGGTGTTGTTTAGATATTCGGTAGTAGAATTGTGATCACCCATAGTGGAGACTACCCAATTTACATCAAGTGAGGCACCAACCTTCAATTTTTTGCAACTTTCTAGAAAAGTCGTTAGAGTGTGTGTCACCGTACGTCAATTCCGGGTAGGAATGGTGAGCTACCCAACTTCGCACCATTTTCAGCACTACTTTTGATCTCTTGAGTGCTAATTTTTGTCAATCATGAGGGTGACGTTTAAAGATGAAAACTTCTTCTAAATACCGATTTGCAGTTAGCATCACTCTCTCCCTCTCAATCAACAGATTCATAGAAACACATCATCGTCAGCAAGCGGAGCAACATCGAGAATATTTGAAGAAAAGTTGATATAGTCCAAGGTTACGTACAACAAAAGAAAATAAGATGAGAATTAATGAAGTTTGTGAAAAATTGAGTTTTACTGTTTTATTGTTATTTTCATGTCATGTATGTAAAAATAAAAAAAAAAAAAAAATGTTTGTCAAGTTTTTGTAAAGTTCAGAAGTTCGTCATCAACATTTGAAGACCGAAGATTGAAGACGTTTCTATGAATGCTGAGAGAGTGATATTAATTGCCGATCGGGTGAGAAGGTAAGTGAGTACTCCCACCCTTGCTAATGGTTGATTCCCTTTCTTAGAGATCATCAGAAAAAGATTCTTTTTGTCCACAACTCTGTGGAGTCTCCAGAAATTATTTCGGAAGGTTATCCTTCTTACCTACAACGTGTGCGGGATTTCTCTCTTTATTCCCGCTGCACACATAAGAGACTAAAAAGCGATCTTTTTGAGTGCAATTATCATAAAACCCTAATGGTGAGGCAGAAGTCGAGGCTTATGATCACAATCGAACCCGAATTCTTTCATATGGTATGGTTACTTCTCGCTCAACTCTTAAGGATGAGAATGCGTTCTTTGGTAGTTCTAACTTCATGTTACTAGCATGCAGAAACTCTATGTCCTCATAGCTCCTTGGATGCTTGAGACTCTTTTACACTCTGAAGTTGGAGAAGGTTTTGTGGGTACACCTCTGGTAAACCCTCACGAGACTACAACTCGTCCACTAGGGACACCTAGGGGTTTAAAGGCTTAGTGCATACGCTAAATGCATTCGAGAGACCTGCGGGGGGTATAGTTAGGATTTCTTATTTTCTGTTTCACTTGAGGACAAGTAAAATTCAGGTTTGGGGGTATTTGATGAGTGCCAAATAGTGCATATTTATACACCTTTTTATTGGCATTTTACTCATCTTTTGTGCTTAGAAATCGAGATATTATCCCAAATTTCTCGTATTTTCTTTGTTTTCAAGAATAAATATTTGTACTAATTAATTTTGTGTTTTTAGGTAATAAATAAAGCTCGGAGAAATTGAGGAGCCAAAAGAGCAAAGAATTGGAGACGAGCATCTATGGAGCAGATAGCCAAAGCCCGCGCACGAATTAGTTGCAACCCAACAAGGAAGACATGGGCTAGAGCTACCCATGACCCGGATCCGAACCCGCTCATCCTGAGCCGTTGAGATCTCTCCCAGCTGCATCCTACGGTCGCTCCTTCGCTCACATCATTTCTTGATACTCCCGCTCCACACCAAAAACCGCACATCGTCCTGAGCCGTTAAGATCTTCACTCGCCACATCCTACGCTCGCTCCGACTTCCTCATCAAATATCGATACACCCGCTTCACAACGAAGTTCCCTAACCCTATACCCTAGTCGACCACACTCATTCCTCTCTTCTTCTTCTCTTTCTTCTCTGCTCTCCCTCACCCCGACAGTTGCAGAGCTTCACCATCCCGACCAAGCTCTGCAACGCCACCTTCATCACCTTCCTCCATCACCAACAACTCCATCGCAGCAGCCCGCACCACCCCTACCTTGCTTTCTCTATCTATCCCATAGCCTCTTACCTAGAAGCTAAGTGAGAGATAGAAAGAACTAGGGTTAGGTCACACCAAATCAACCCATACATGGAGCTCGAGGCGATTGAGAGGAGAGCACCGATTGGAGGATTGAGCGACGTGGGTGAGAGGTTATTGCATTTAATTTCTATTTTAAAGAGAATTAGGGTTTGATATTTGGGTTTTCTTTGCATGTATAAATAGAGGAACTGTGGATGTTTAGAGTTCATGCCTGGGCTAGCCAGAGCACCATAGTAGTATAATTTATGTTTCAATTACTTTAATTATGTTTTAAGTTTCTTAATTAGGGTGTTGTTGAAACCCCTGATAACATGCTAAGTGATTCATCTTTATGTTGTGTTATTCTTTGTGCTTGATTGAGATAAAAATATTGTTTGCTAATTGATCAATTTCTCCTGTGATTGGTCTGTCTTGTAAGAAGACAACCAATGCTAGGGAGAACTAGAGAGAAAAGTTAAGCAATTACCCATTAGAAACTTCCATGGAAGAAGATAGGTGCTTAACGTAATAGGTATGTTGTTTAACTAATTAACCAAGGAACCTGTGATAGAGTGTCTTGTAAGAAGACACTCTATACTAGGGGGAATTAGAAGATTAGCCGATACATCATACCTTAGAATCTTCCTTGGGTAGTCACAAGAATACAACTTCAGATTGAGTTGCTTTAGTATAAAATCGTGGTGGAAATAATCACCCTAGTGCTTTACATTCTTTTTCACCTTAGTTTAGAGTCACTTCAGCTCAACCTCGCCGCCCGACAACAAACCAATCATACTTGTGTTACATCTCTTAGAAAATCAGTGGTAAGCCTTTAATCAACTCTCAGCACCACAAGTCTCTGTGGTTCGACCCGTATTTTCCCTGTCTTACAGACTAGACACCATGCACTTGCGGTTTATAACATGTAGGCATAAAATAAACCATCTTCCCAGCCTACCACTTTTCCTGAAGTAGGTATAAAAAAAATGAATAGCATTAGATGAGCATTAAAAATCCAGGGCCTACTGTACCATGTATCATAACAAATTACTCCTACAAATTCCTTGTACATTTCAGTAACAAAACAAATTCTAATGGTTCATTATATGTGCGATTGAAGTTTAAGATATTTACGGTGAGAAAATGTCATATGTTGCATCAATGTGATGGTGACTCCAAATATCCAGAGTTTCTTACTAAGAGATCAAGTTACCCGTCATTTAAGTATCTAACACTAAAATAATCCTGACTATGCAAATTGAAAAACTTGCGTTAAGGAAACCAACAAAATGGACGAACTAATTATCATCAAATTTTTCACAATTCTGGAGTCTAAAAGTCTTTTTAAAACTATGCAGTATGGAAAGGTTTTATGTGTGTTCGAGATATTATTTCAATTTACAATCCCCTTATCTACTATTGTAAGTAGTTAGCATCTTGTAAAATTATGAACACTAATGCTCGTACTAAAATATTGAAATAAAAAGCACAAATATGCCTAACCCATGAGATAAATAAGAGAGCGAAATTGTGATTCCAATTGAAACCATGCATGATATAAAGTAAGCATGGTTTGATAGCAAAGATCGCACATAGTGTCATTTTAAACTGATCATTGTGTTATTTACGCGTGAAACAAAATGAAATCCGAACAACCGCACCAAGTCCTAAAGATATGGTGGTTAGAGGTAAACGTGCAATCGAGAGAAGCCGAAGGATCAAGTGATGAACAACGACAAGTTTGATACCAAGTAATTGGCTCAATATGAGTAAGACTGTAAAAGAAAGTTTGGAAAGAAGGTTGTAAAACAGGTAGACGGGGCAAAATCCCAAGCTGGGCTCTTTTGGAGAGCACAGGAGTGTAGGAGCAGAATATCGCGACATCAATACTTCGCGAGATTAATAAACCACTACATTGCGAAGGCGTC
>JAJJWW010015387.1:0-56084 GCA_023531295.1 Papaver armeniacum
CGGCACCGATCGTCCCCCGTCACTCCTACTCACGCACTCTTAACCGCACCCTAACACAACGGACACCAAGTGAATGGTCACTCTAGTCACGAGTACCGACCGATGGGGAAGCTACTTCGCCACATCGGGTAAGCCAAAGAAGACAGGAGGACCCAATGAGAGAATTGGGCAGGAGAAACTCCGGCGCTAGAACACGAGAATTACCAACCTGCACAGAGAGCCGGTCACTCGAGAGGATCATCAAGTCGAGGCGCCTAGCAACCACACTCCACCAAGGACGCCCACCCCCTCACCGAGCCGAGGACGAGCACCACCCTAATCGACCAAGAGAAGGTATGGGCCATCCGGTGATTCCCGCCGATGAGGAAGCAACTAATGAGAGTAATTAATGCGCCCACCAAACAAAAGATCGAATCCGGCCGAAATGCGATGGTTAAGAAACCACGAGACGAGGATGATAAGTTAGCGTATAATCAACGGTCAAGACGCCGTGCTACTTGTGGAATTGGCCGCCATTTCGGACAAATGCACCCAGGCACTTCAACCAGGCTCAATACACAAGGGACACAGAAACACATCAAGATGTACCAAGATGTCCTTACTGGCTGGAAGAATCACGATGTGGTCATAAAAATTCTTTTCCCCATACTGAGAGGAGAAGCAAGAGTTGGTTCTACACCGCCCGATAAACCGTTGGGAGCTATGCTAAGCAGGAAAACCTTTCGAGACGTACATGCATAACAAAGACAGCTCTACCGTAGTCGACAAGTTATTTACCCTCGCATCTAAGACCAGTGGAGCCGCGTCTTTAACGGATGATGGAGGAAGCATGCACTATTGTAAGTGGAAAGCACCTACGATCATCGGATATTCGGGCTTCGAGAACCGCTAAGAAAGTCGCGATCTCATCTCATGGCAATGTAATTTTATAGTTTATACTGGGTGGAGATCCGAAGATGCAGAGCACTATATCGCTTCTTTGGAGGAGATCTGGTGAAGGAGCGCAAGATAGGGGAATACAAGAGGCTTAGCACCAGTAAGAGGCTACCTCGCGAGAAGCTACGAAACGATCCGAGAAGAGGCTCCTATGTCTAAATTTCAGTGGTGAAAACAAGAAAGTTTGGGTCGAGAAGGAAAGGTTTCACTACGAGCCAAGATCATATACCCGCTCAATGCACCATTGGAAGAAGTGTTCAAGGAGGTTGAAAAGAGGAATGACATCCGTTATCCCAAGACTCGGGAATCCACCTGACGACAAGGAACCACCCTGAGTTCCTCGCCACATTACCGCCTGCCATTCAACCAATGATCAGTATATGAAAGACATCGCCCGAAGACTGATCCGGGCGATGGGTACCTACGCATTTTGTCAAACACCGTCGACACTAAATTTCAACCCGAGGTCCTGCGTGACACCAAATAAGAATCAATTGCTGCTCACCACTTGCATGCTCATATCACACTCGCAGAACATTGCTGTGATACGATGTAGTGGACCTAGATCATCCCGAGGATACACAAGAGGACAGATGATCGGGCGTGAGAAATCTTTAGCGTGGCCAAGACCCTCCCTATGGAGCCATGGATGATGCAGCTCCGATTACCTTCTCTACTGGTAAAGCATGTGTCCTATCAAACTGGGGCAGGCACACGGGATCCCTTAGTGAAGAACTTTACGATCGAGGAAACGGGGCGTCCGCAGGATACTAACGTGACAAAGCGGCAGTTCGGGCCGAGGCTCAGCCCGGCGACACTTCTCAAGAGGATGGAATTGTCTCCGATGAGCATCCTCGATCTCCGCCGAACTTACCTGAGCGTACTGGCTTGACCCAGCCCACGGATGGGCGTACAAAGCGAGAAGTCACCTCGAGTCGGCCTGGACGTGAAGGGCCGTCCCTCGATCACACCGACTCACCTTTGGGCGAGTCGATGGCTGCAACCGTCTGACTACGGGATGCGGCTTAATCCTCGGGATGACCTTGGATCGCAGGGACTGGAGTGGAGTCGCTCAAGCTCACCACTGGAGACTGCGCTTCCCTTCCATCGCTGGAGTAGTAGAGGCTGCTAGGCGACCGCCAAGCGCAAGACAGTGGCAGTTACAGAGATCCAATTGCACGCGGAGGTGACGGGCTCGATGGAAACGCACACAGCAAAGCAGTTGGGGTCCATGAACTGGAGCGGTGAGAGGAAACTGGGCAAGGTGATGGCACGAGCCATACCCGCCACCTCCACGAAGCTGGCGCAGACAAAGTCTGAGAGCAATCTGGCCAGAGCTTCTGAGCAACTGCCGCACGCGCCAAAGCAAAACTTTCCTAGCCCTAGGAACCAACCCTAGTCAAGTCAAACTGGGCACCGAGGAGGAGCCAGGTTAGGTTGCAGAATAGGGCCAACGTCTTAACGAACTAACAGCCCCAGAGTCACAACCCTCCTCGAAGTGGAGGCATATGGATGTATCTCGGCTACAATGCACGGCATGGAAGGGAATCGACTCCAGTAAGTTTGCTCACACCATCCGCAGGTGACAGGACCCCGGGTTCGGTTTACCATCCGACAAAAGATGAGGAGTATCGCACCCGAGCTTAGCCATTGGCAAACCGTGGGAGGCCGAGTCGAAGAACCGACAATGCATGAACCATCCTGAAGGCCCAAGATCCTTCAATGGATATCTACAGTGGCAGATAGTCCCTGAAAAGGAACTGGGGAAGCGGCCGAGTTTGCGTCGACTACAATGAACTTGGTCAAGGCATGCCCAAAGGACAGCCTTCCCTCTCCCCAAAGATCGGCCAAACTTGTGGAATCCATTGTCAGTATGCATAAGGCGATAGTCAATCTGGGTGGATTCTGGGTACCTGGATATAACCAAATCCCCGGCCTCCGAAGACTCGTGGAGCATGCATCTTTCTCACGCCAAGAGGGACTCGCGGTTGCTAGAGCACCAAAATGCCATTCGGGCCGAGGAAATGCAGCGCGACATATCGTAGGCTGGGTGGATAGGCAGGCTCTGTACCAGGACAAATACATCGACACCTACTGGGGCGAGTGCACGTGGATCGACATGCTGTCGAGAGTCAAGATGGCCAGCTTATACCTCACACTCGACGACCTTGCAGAAGATCTCTGGCACTTTCCAAACCATGAGGGGGCACGGCATGAGGTGCTAAATCCGTCTCAAGTGCACCTCTTTCGGGCTGCCACTCCTCGAGCAAGTCTCTAGATACATAATCACCGGCAAAGGGATCGAGGCTGCATCCGTATGGTAAATCAAAGCCGTAGCTAGTAATGCCATCACCCTCGTAAGGCTTAAGGATCGCAAATCTACCGAACGGAACTCGCGCTTCTAGGATCTATTCATCTCTCGATCGTGGGGACATGTGCGAGTGATTTCTTTGGGACTTTAAGCAAGGCTGAGAGGCTTGAATGGACCGCGGAGCGTGAGGGGAAGCATTCCGTAAAATCACAACATATGGCTAGGCCTGCTGGCAGTGTTACAGGCAGATCCGAGCCCGAAGACGTACTTAACGCGGTATTCTGGCAACTGCAAATACGCCACTACGTCACTCGGGTGGTCGGGTCAAGAACGAGGGAGTCAGAGGGAGTGTTCCGGTATACTTCTATAAGCAAGACCACGAACCCTAAGGAAAAGAACTGCCACCAAGACCGAGCAACCTCATCCTAGCGCTTAGTGTTTCGCAAAGACGTAAGTCTCCGACGTATTTCCAAACCTACAAGATTCGAGCGCTTACCAAGTCCTCCATAGAGCTGCAGATTTGAGCAATGCCGCTTGGGTCGAGGCGGATCTCCCAAATGGAGCGAACATGAATAAAGTGGCCGAGTATCTTTGAGGGAAATGAGGACGTATGGAGTGGCAGGCCAGCAATGATTCGATGGCGTGACTTCCCGTCGATTTAGTGGACGAGACGAGAGTGTAAGCAATCCCCAGGAATGTGAGGAAGATCGAGAAGACTCCACCCGACGTTACTCCCAGGACCCCGCACCTGGCGACTTATGGTGGGAGGTCTCTCGCCTACTTGTCGGCCAACCGAATAAAGACGGTTATCGGCTTAGGACTGGTCTTCACACACCAAAGGGCAAGAAAATGGTCCACCCTTTAGGCTTGAGTTTAAAGCAAACTCAACAATGTCATATGAAAGACATGGTTGAAGCATACATGCCCTACGCTTGATTGTGGAGATGGGCATCCAGAGGTAATGACTCGGCAAGCCGACTCCAGCTCGTTAGTCGTGCGCAAATCAACGGGCAATATGCTATACATGACCTCTGCTGCAGAAACACGGAGCTCACCAACTTACGATCCTGCAAATACCAAGCATCAAATTCGCACATCCATGAGAAAGACAACTAGGCATCTCGATGCCCCCGCATATATCGCTCCATGTCGATGACATCTAAGCATTGAGGGTATTAGAATCATGAGGATCCTAATGCCTTCGACACCGAGCACGTGGATATCCCACAGACAAGTCACGACAACCACTACCGATCAACACTGGCCGAAGGATCGAGGGAAGCCGATCCATGGAATACCTCGAACGGGAAGGCTGCCCAAGGGGAGGCCTCGAGATCAATAAGGATCAAGAGCAAAGCCGCCAGCATGACACTTACTGTGGATGGCACCTCCATACTGAAACTCATACCTGGACTCATTGCTAAAGTGCTCCGAGGTAAGGAGGAGGGCAGATGGATCCCCAACGAATTACATGGTGGGTCAGCGGAAACTCATGAGCCTCGGCCGCGACTGCTAGCGCCGAGCGAGCTAAAACCACGGGATACTCGGCCGTACATGAATGAGGACGCTAAGCATAAGGGCCACCGTCACACGAGCGCCGTAAATTTGGGAAGAAGATACATGCGCCGACTGTAACATTAAACTCCGTCACGCCTCCCTGCCCTTCGCCAAACTGGGGAATCGACATCAGACCACTACACGGCTGGATCGTGATCAAAGGAAGTATTTAATTGTAGCCACCACTATCCTACCAAGTGTTGAGGTCAGTCCGCTAAGGCACATACACGGAGTAGAGATGTTTTTCAGCTCATCTGGGAACACATCATATGCCGCTTGGGGTTCCTGATAACTGTCTTCCATAACTGAAACAATTGCAACAAACATCGACCTGCTATTCAACACTTACAACATCCAAAGAGCAGTCCACGCCTATACTCCCCAAAGCAATGACAAAGCCGAGATCACAAACAAGACCATCGCCGATAACACGAAGAAAAAACGTGACGGTGGAATACGGGGAATCGGCAGCCAAGAGTTTCGCAACGCCTTGTGGGCGTATATGTAGACGACTTGCTGTGGAGGCAAACCGGACTGCCACCCTCACAATGTTAACATGCCTGACCGAGGCCATCCTCCGCCTACGGAGGCATGATACCTTTACCACGAGAACCGGCGTGGAGGGCGAAAAAACATCTCTATCGACCTTATCTGGCTAAACTCGACGATCTGTAAGAAACGAGTAGAGACGGGCCCCCAAAGATGGAAAATTACCAACGAAGGATCCAATCGAGAATGACAGTCAAACGGTCCGCACCAAGAGAATTCCAATCCCGGCAGCCAGTACTGTAAAGCACCTACCTAGCTATGAGCGCGATGAAGAAGGCTGTAAACTTGCACCAACGGCTGGGGAGGACACTCACACGATAGCTCGGTAAGGTCGCGTAAGGGGCATACAAGATACCTGGTCGGTTTACGGAACACCCGAGCTACTGCAGCTCATGGAACGTCGAGCATTCGACTAAAGCTCTTCCCATCCATGAAATCGTAAGATATCTTATGGTCATCTAGTTCCGTGAAAGGCCGCTGGGGTTGGAATATGACATAAGTGCGTACCGAGATGGTCACAAAGCCGAACCCTGGGCGATGGTATCAGAAGGCAGCGTCGGCTTGACTCACAACTAACACGACTATTCAACCTCCTAAGGCGACATGGCAGGCAAGTGTGTACGCGAGGTGGTTCAGGCTCCGGCGCTGGAAACCAAAGGGCTTCGATCGTTCCGAGGCATGAGACACTCCGACGAATGGTGCTACCATCGCCTGCCTCCCCGCAAGCGGCCGACCGAGATCACTGGGCCCAAGAAGATTAATCGAGAACTGGGGTGTCGATCCATATGTAGAACTAGTGTGCGACCCACTTCCCTTCCAACTAGATCTCAAAGATCGGTGGATGAGATGCCTCAAGCCGTGATTACGGGGTATCAGCCTGGGCCCGACTTAATTCCTCCTCGCCGAAAGTGTGTTCGACGTAGAACGGCATTTATGACTAACCTCATCTTTATTCGTGCATGTGCATACATACTACAGGCTACGTACGTTGAACCACACATAGCAACTCAACGATAAAATAAGGATAATAACATCACAGCAGATAATGGCGCTAATAGCAAGGAGAGCTTAACAAACCGGGCAACGCAGCGACCCCAACTCAAAGTTTACTGAGAAAGTAAAGGTGTTCAAACGAATTACAACCCGTTAGAAGAATGGGCAAGATAGTATCGACGCAGCTGCTTCAGAAAAACATGATCACACTTGAGTGGGAGTGTAGCCCAGAGCTGCATCGCTTGGCGGCAGTAGATCGGCTCGCTTGGGTCCAGCACCGCCTTCACACCGGCTTTGACCTTCGAGACGAGCTTCATCACTGAATCTCAGCCTTCTACAGCTAGTGATCCCGCTTAGTCAGCCCGACTGCTGCCAAAGCAGCTGGGGCCGCTCGATCGAGCAAACGAGCCCCTCCCCTCGCAATCGGACGCATCTTCTTCTCTTCCAATTCGAGGTCGTCAGCTTTCTGCCGCACGCTACACAACAAGAACGTGGTCACGCCACACAACAACATGTTGTGGAAACAACAAACAACGCCAGAAGCATTTCTACATGGCGGTAAGTACCCCACCTTCCAACAAAGGGGCAATTACTCTAATGGACCTTCCTTGACTTCGTGACAGCTATCAACTGAGCAGTAAGATATCTTCGAAGAAAGTTCTAGTGTATCACTGCCACGTTAAACTCATTAGTGGGGCAATACTCTCGCGGATCACTCCATTCCTCCTCCTCCTGCCGAGAGCGGGCAGCCCATGCAAACCCGACATGCAATCTGAGCACCGAACCCAATCCAACTCCTCGTAAACCTTTGGCTGACTCCTCTAAGCCTCTCAAGGGACTCTGGCTACACTTCTCCGGCCGCGTCCCTCTCCCCCAAGATCCGGGCGCGATCTCGTGATGCAAATCCCAACCTCGGAGTCTTAGCCGCCACATTATCTTCCTCTCAAGTTGCCTGGCCGATCAATGTTTTCTCACGCTTAGTACCTTTGGAATGAGCTAGGTCCGCCGATTATCAATTTCCTAGAACATACTCAAACGCCTCAGACTCGATAAAGTTCGATCGAAGATCTTCGATGATCGGCTTCTAGACGATCAATCTTAGGCATCCCTACTAACCATTCTCTCGTTGTAAGTCTCGAACGTTGATCTCGTGCCTAAAGTGCCTCGCTCTCTTCTTCACGCGACGACACCTACGTGGGCGCCGTTTACTCCGCAGCAGAGGATTCTAACTGGTAAGGTGGAGTACTAAACTTGTGGGGATATTGGCAATTACAAGATCAATCAGAATCTAGTTGCGAGTAAAGTCGAATACCTTGCGTTTTGGCCAACTCCTTCTCCAACCCTCGAGACCGTTTCAGCGCTTCCCGCTCGCAACAAGCAGATTTAGGCGTCCTCCCTTCTCGACGTGCCTGACGCGGGACGGCAAAGATTCAACAAAGTCAGAGCTATTGATATCCTAAGAACAACACCAACATATGTCCCCTAAACAAAAACAAGAATGGTAGCACCCCGGGTCAGCTTTAACTCGGCTCAGAGGTCAAAGGTACTTGTTCAGGTACCTGGGCTTCATACAACGATACTGACATCACCTTCCTCACCCGAGCAGAGAGTGCAAAATTCGGAGAGATAAGCGCCCCAAGCTGAAGTGCTGCACATAGGGCCCGAGAGATGGTGAAGATAGGTACCAAGCATCGGAGTTAGGGACCAACTTTAGGGAAAAGTCTTCATTGCTGGGACACTCTGACAAAGAATATTCTCCACAGTCAGGCTGGGCCGATCAAATCGTTGCCTCACCACCACCCGACTCGTCTCCGTCACCCGACTCGCTCATGCCTATCGGGCGACATCATCCTCGATCATCTAAAGAGACCTTTCTGTCACCTTCGGCCCTGCACACAACATATCACAGGTACGATCGCATGTAGAACAATCCCTTCACCACCACTTCCGGGGCACATTCTTCTCCCAAGGCGCATTAATATCCTCCTTAGAGCTCTTCACCCCTTCCCTCGGCGCTTCCCAGCTATCAGCAGGCGCACGAACTCGCCGTACGCACTTCCGATGCGCTGACCTCCCCGTGAAATGTGACAAAAGGCAGTCGATCATCGGATCCTCACCACCCTTCGCTCGACAGCACCAGCAGCTTTGATGCCAACCTCAATCTCTCGCGGCATGAGCCGTTCAGCTGATCCAGCAAGGCAACAGAACAGCAAGGTCGCACACGTACGCGTTAAATAAAAATAATAAGTATATTTGTTACCTTCCCCGTATCCTCCTCGGCTCCGATACTCGTATCCCTCTTCCGATGAACGAAAGCCCTAAGGAATACCCCGGGACTTAGTCTCAAAAACACCAAACATGAAACATCACCCCGGGTGTCTGCCAGGAAAGCTGATGAACTGCAAACCAGTTGAGACAAGAGAAATGCAATCGACCCGATCAACATTGACTCACCCAGTGAAGGATAAAATTCGGCCGAGGGAGGGAGTTTGCCACTGTCGTAAAGAGGGACCTGAATAGCCAACGGGTCCTGGGCCCAAGCCGTGTCATTAGTATTTGTCACGGCATGGTTGGCTGAACTCTTTCCTGTGGTCCTCATACCCGGTGAAGTCTCCGAACTCCCTTCTCAGGAAGTCGTGGTATGACTGTGAGGGTCGGGTAAAGAAACCCGGCGAGATCGCCATTAGTAGTGGTCCGGCTCCGGGATAATTATCAGCGAAGCTTAGCAGAGTATAGTCACTCTCGCCTCGGTGAGAAGGATTCGTAGGTAGACCACGCAGTAGGGAGCGCAACTACTTCGCCGACCACGCCTTCTCCCACTCCTGAACAGATACTGAAAGTGTTACTCATCCCATCGGGCCAAGGCACCACGCACCCGACGAATCTTTGAAAGGGCCTCGTGACAGTCCGCGACTACTCAGGATCACATGGGGAGGAAACGCAGGCCCGAGCTCTAGCTGGCCCCCGTAGACAAATGGTCGCCTTCACTGGTCGAGGAAACCTCAAACATCCTCCTTCAGAACACCCCTCCGGCCCTGACAAGAGCCTCGACACTCATACTCCCTGTGGAAGACCGACTGCCATCTTTCTCAACTAAGTTGGAACATATTGCTCAGGGCCATCTGCTATGTCCTTCAAGCAGCTCCCTCTCTTACACAAATTCTCTACAAGAAATCGTAAGATCGGGTTATCGCAGGAAAGAGATGGAATCTCAGGAGCGCGATAATTCATATCTTGAAGGAGTCTCTACGACGATCGTGGGGAATCGTTTCTGTGACGCCATTGCCTCTCATCGGAAAACACATAACCTCTCGCTACACCTTCTTTCACGTCAGAGCTTGGAGGAAACAAGACGCCATAAATCCAATGAGAAATCTACAGAGAAGCGAAAACACAACCTGAACTGAGGTTGCGAAGCAAGAACTTGAGACTTGAGTAAGACGGCTGACGCAATCGGAGAAGAGCAGGGAAGCGAGATTCATCTGGAGGTAGCCAACAACGGCACATTTAGAAGGAATAGATAGTCTTAAGTGAGTAGGACGGAGGAAGGGAACGGTCTGAAGTTGCAGAGGATAGAGAAAGTAAGTCGAAGTCGCAGAGGGGATGAGAAAGAAATGAAGCTGCGCTAGAAGCGAAACAAGAGGGAAAACAAGCGATGTGAGACTAGTGGACTTACAACCCTCTCCCGTGGCCACATATGCTAGACCGACAGGGGTGGAATCGGCCAGTGGAATCGTTGAACAGGTCAAAGATGCGCAAAACCTGGCACGACCGAGGACGTGGAAGACGAGTGGAGCGGTTATTCTTCCCCTACTGTCGACTGACACGAGTGAAAGAAGGGCATAAATGTGGTGGTAATAACCACGAGGACAGGTGGAATGATCCTAAGCCATGGCGTACTAGAGAAAGTACGAAATCTAGAGTACCCCGATCACCTCTCCGAATGCGAGCGCAAGAAAAGAGGAGCGAGACTACTGAAAGTCGCATCAAAAAAGGGGAAAAGTTGTGATGCGATGGACATCGGATGTCGGAGCAACAAATGCGCGACATAGCTAATAAAAAGATAAGAAGAGCTCTTACATAGGAAGACCTGCTAAGGATCCAAAGGGCGACTCGACCATCCCCACCAAGTGGGCGACACCAGTGACGAGATAGCATCCATCTCATTTTATCACTACTCGCCTTTACCATTGTTTGAAGAGAAAAGTCGATACTCGTGATTTTTAACTAAAGAACATCAAAAAAGAGTGTAGCAAAGATTCATTCCACTTTTTGGTGTCATGATTGATTAGATCAGACACAAGTGTTATATTTGAAAATCTGGTAATTGAATTAGCTAGAGGTTGGTCCCTAGTATGGATCCATTTATCATCCCAAAAGTTGATAGAAAAGCCATCTCCTACTTCCCAAAAACTATACTTCTTTATATGTTTTATACCCCGTAGTATACATTTCCAAATCCATGATGTTGAGGACTTCTTCTTTGAGTGTAAAGAACCGGTTTTTAAAGTTTTCCTTTCAAAAATTTTGCCCATAAGTCATCCGGCCTACTAACTAATCTCCATGCTATCCTACTAATCATGTCCTGGTTAACTTTGTTAGCTTCTTTGAAATCCATACCTCCCTCGATTAATTGGGTTACATAGAAAATCAAAGGCTTTGATGTAAATGCCTTTAGAATTAGTGTTTCCCCCACCAAAAATCTCTTTCGATATCATTTATTCTTTTTGTAATTTTTTTGGTAAAACAAAACAACATCGAAAATAGGCATGCTTGAGAGAATTGATTTGTTTAAAACAATTTTGCTTGACTTATAGAGGACTTTTGCTAACCATTGTTTGACTATGTGTTCCATTCTTTCAATTATGTTGTCAAAGGATTTTAGTTTTGATCTATCTACAAAGAGAGGGACTCCTAGGTGTGTGTCTCTGATGTTAATTCTCTTTATCTTCATCAATCTAGTTATTATTCCCTGATGTTTACAATGTACTTTCTTACTGAAGAATAATCCTAACTTAGTGAAGTTTATGACTTGACCTAAAGATCCACTAAACAGATTTATTACATCTAAAAGGTTTTTGCAGCTACCTAGGTCAGCCTTGGTAAAAAGGAGAAGATCATCAGCAAAAAATAAATGGGAGATGGGAGGAGATTTGGGAGTTAATTTTATCCCTGGGATCAGCTTGACTGATTCCATATGGCAAAGAAGCCTAGAGAATACTTTCATACAAAGAATAAAAAGATAGGGGGACAAAGGATCCCCCTGTCTGATCCCTCTATAAGGTTTAAAATCAGTACAAGGATTAATTAATTGAGTTTAGATTGATTAATTGAGTAGATTAAAACTTATGAAATGAAATTTGTTTTTGATTGAACTTATTTGGGAAGATTTTTAAGGAAAAAAAAATTATTTTGAGAAAATCTTTTCCAACGGAAATGAAAGCACACTACCCAAACACTTCTAAAAAGGGGATTGCAAAGCTATTGTATGAAATCATACTCAAAATTAGATCGTAAATCAACACTTTGATTCTGAAAGTATGAAAATTCCTACAGGGTAGACGGATGAAGAACATGCCGACTATATCTAGTTTAAGATCTGCGGATGAAGAACATTCCGCCAACTTATGGCCGGCAAGGTCGGGTGAATGAAGAAGATGCCGACTTTATTATTTTTAACACACGTAAGACTCTTGTAAACGCTTTACTAGTCGGCATCTTATTGATTTCTTACCTTTCCTTTTTACCTTATAGTCGGCAAGGTCGATAAAAAATACCCTGTCGACTATAGGATTTTTGACATACAGAGAGAAGGTATTACAAATGCATGATTAGTCGGCAAGGTATAAAGATGAATATCGTGCCGACTAAAATATAATCGGCAGGGTATAAGGTTACATACCGTGCCGACCCTGTAACTACTGATTTCAGAGATGAAAAGTTGGCACGGTATTCAACCTTATACCCTGCCGACTATATTTTAGTCGGCAAGGTTGACAAAAAAAAACCTCGCCGAATTTCGATCTGTTTTGATTTTTTTTTTTTTAATCTCATCATGTATGGTTAGAATTTTGAAGAAAGATTTTGATTTTTTTTTTTGAATATGTTTTAGTCGGCATGGTTTTTTAGTATGGGCAATTTGGTCTTTTAACACTTTTTAGACACAACACACTAGTTTGGATAAGAATAATCTGGGTATACCCCAATCTCGGCAGGATATTAATGCGAAAAATATATTTACTACGACTTCGTATCGGACATACATCAACTTGTTTGCATTTTGAAAACCTCGGAACTGTACTTATTTTTCTAATGCAAACTCCTGCTCTACCTGTTTTTGCTGATCCCAAGAAAATCTCAACATTATTTAAGAGTTCTCTTGTTTGCAAAAGTGTGTTTTTGAAGGGGAAGTAACAAAAAGAATAAAATGGACCCATCACATTGACTTTTTATTTTGTTTGGTTTTGTTTTGTTTTGTTTTTATTTGTTTTGGCTAAAATGTGTTGAAATTTATATTAGATAAACAGTGATTCTTTACGAACCGTCTCAAAACACTCTAAAAACCATCATGTGAGTTGCAAAGGTGGGATCCGCCCATTGAGAATTAGCATAGGGTCCCATTTAAAGGTCAGTCGGGTCCACCTTATGAGTAGCAAAGGTGGGATCCGCCCATTGAGAATTAACATAGGGTCCCATTTAAAGGTCAGTCGGTTCCACCTTATGAGCCACGACGGTTTTGGGGTTGTTTGTGGGAGACGGTTTTGTACTGAATTTTTATCTTGCTTCTTATAAATACAAGCCGAATAGCATTAACGCCTAAGAATAGATGGTGATTTGACTTATGATAAATCAAAGATTTTAAAAGAAATCGTTAACTTCTACTCAAACCTTTTTCTGAGAAATTCCCTTCCATACCAAGGTTTGATGAGCTGCAAATGCCATCTATTTATGTAGAAGACAATATTCAACTTGAAAAGCCTTTTTCTGAAGAGGAAGTCAAGATTGTAATTTGGCATTTTGGAGCTAACAAGGCTCCTGGTCCAGATGGATTCACTATGGATTTTTTCAATTTTACCTTGTATATAATTAAATAAGATCTGATGAAGGTGATCAAAGAATTTGAGTCCACTTCTTCACTAGATTGGAGATTAAATTGCACCAACTTGAAACCGATCCCAAAATGCAGGTGGTGCAGTTTCTTTTCATAACTTCATACCTATCAATTTAATAGGTGGAGTTTATAAGATAATCTCTAAACCGTTGGCTCAGAGAATGAAACTGGTCATGCCCTCTATTATTTCTGATTTTCAAGGAGCTTTAATCCATGAGAGACAGATAAATGATGGTATCTTGATTGCTGCTGAGCTGATTGACTCAAGAAAAAGAGAGAATAAATCAGGCATTGTTTGCAAGGTGGATTTTGAGAAACCCTTTGACAACATCAATTGGGGTTGTGTAGACAATCCGCTAGCCATTTACAGAGACCAGAGGTTCCGAGTTCAGAGGTTCGGTATGCAAACTCAAACCCTCTTGAGTTTGAGGAGGGGTGTTAAAGATGTTACCTTATTAGCATTGCTTGGTTACAAAGATATTTCCATACTAATGCTAAGATTTGTTACTTAGGTTAGGAAGGATTATAATTATCCATTATTACGTTGTTAGTTTGTTTCCATTTCTTAGTAATTCCCTTTATTAGTTTTGATCCTCTTTTATTATTTTCGGCTATGAATTGTATAAATGAGCGTTTGATCAATTTCAATAATACACCTATTGAGAGAAACATTGAGTCTTTGGTACAATTTCTATCAGAACCATGTTGATCAGTTGTGTTGTGATTATGAACAGTGATCCACATACAAAAAACCTCACTCAAATAATAAGTCTTATTATTCTCATTTTCATTAATTTTTGTATGCCTTCATGTTACATATAATTGGATGAAAAGAAAATATATAACAATGAAATGGATTGGAGACATAAAAACACATACATATTCCTGTTACACATAATTCTTCTTTTAGTTGTTTTCTATTAACCTCTTTATTACATGCATTCCTAGATGGATTATATTAGCTAGATTCTCATTTTTTGTGTAGTTTTTTTGAACACATAAACACTAGTAGTAGTTACTAATCAACAACAAGAAAATGATTCCATATCTTAGTATCATCAAATGGAACTTTTAAAACCAAGGTGCAGTTGGCTTGCTAAAAAGGGAACTTGAAAACAAATTTCCATTGTTGTAATTAATATTAGTGGAACCAATTTCTCTAAGTATTATTTCTTTGAAGGACCATTTTAACATCTAATAAAGATAGTCTGTCGACGATCATAAAGATTAGTTTGATCATTAATATTACTCTAGCATGCATCTACAAAATCAAGACTAAACCACATGTAGGAGAAGTTTATGTGGCCTTGCTAGAAAATAACACCATGATGAACTTTACTAATATAACTCATGGAAACAATTACCTCAAATTTAGATCACTTCTTCTTACTTGACTTGATTCAACAGATCAATCTAAGATAAAAATAATCTCAACAGTTCAGTTCAATTAACACACAACCATCTACAACACCAACATATATACCCCAATTTGATTCTCAATCCTCTTCAACTGGAAACAGTCATAGCTTCATCACTAATAAACAAATCCTTATTTATTTATCAAGAAACTCAAGAGCCAATATCAGAAACATTCTTTTTTGAAAATGGAACTTCATTAAAAAGAAAAAGAACCCAGCTCTGGAAGAGGAGATCACAAGCCAAAAACTGAGAATAAAACAACAAAAACAAAAACAAAGAAAAACAAAAGGTAAAAAATGAAAAAATGAATCATCTAAGGGGGATCCCAAGTGAAAATTGCATCCATGAATCAAAAGAGAAGTTCAAATTCCCATGAAAAACTTTCATCCATGAGAAAATCATCATCTTTATTTTCATTGTTATTTTTTCAATTCTTGATGCATTGTTCTCGAAAACTCGTTGATTCCGTTCTCTCCATAATGTCCATAAGAGTGCATTAATCATATATCTCCAGATAGCCTTAGCTTCCCCTATGAATGATTCAAAGTTCCATTGCAGAATCAGTTCATACATCAGAAATATCATAAAGGGTTTTTTATCGATCTTTGTTGTATCAACTCTTCTTCTCTTACTAGTACTTCCATCAACAACAAAATCATCTACTCTATCACCACTACAAGTTAAGGATGAAGATCTTAAAGTTGCATACTCCAACTTTCAAGGAACTCTCTACAAATAGCTCTACTTTTCCACCCTGACTTATATATTTTCTGGAAACCTCACACGGAAATCTACAACATAACTAGTGTCAGGACTTCTTAGCCATATCGTCGACATGGTTAATATTTCTTCATCTGAATTTAGAGGTATAAAGAGATAATGAGGAGTTGAACTTGGTAGAAGATAAAATATGGCATTAGATTAATATCTTGATCTATCTCAAGACCCCATCTTTGATCAGCAACATACATTAGCAATTTTCAAATCTGGAAGCATGTCGAGGTACAAATATTTGAATACTTTGTTAAGTTTTGCTATGACAAACCAAGAAAGTTGTCTGGAAGAGTTTGTACTAAGCGATGGAATAATTAAAAGAAAAATTTAAGAAAAGTTGTACCACATCTCAAATTTATTATCCATATCTTTAGATATGTTGGAGAAGATTATGAAAGCGAAGAAGAAGAAGAAGAAAACTAAAGATGAAGTTTTTCCTAGCTACGAGATGGAGGATGGATTCCCATCATGGATTATTAAGAAATATCGAAAATTGTTTGAATCAAAGATTGAAATGCATTATGATCTTGTAGTGGCACGAGATGGAATTGGCAATTACACCAGCATTACTCAAGCTATTGAAGTAGCACCCGAAGCATAAAAAAAAAAGATTTATCATATATATCAAGGAAGGCATTTACGCTGAAAACATCCAAGTAGCTAGAAATAAGATCAACTTGATGTTTGTAGGGGATGGCATAGGGAAAACCATCGTGATATCTAATAGAAGCGTTGGAGATGGATGGACCCTTACTGGATCATCTACGGTTGGTAAGTTTCTTGACTTTAAACTTTTTGATCCCAGTATTTTGAGAAAAGTGGAGATGTGGTAATGGTATTGATGTATTTCACCTTTAGAACACTTGAATTGCATTACATGTGTGTACAAGATGACTCACTAAATGCATTTCTTCGTGTGTCAATTAAGCATCGGCTAGTCCGGTCTAGAAAAACATTTACGGCTAGTCAAAAACATGTTTTTGGACCAGCTTATTTACTCTATAGTCCAAAAACTATGTGGAGATTATAAAGTGTATTTTCTAAATGCCTAAAATACCCTTCCAGATCTAATTAGTATGTAGTAACATATGTAACATATGCAGTATGTAGCAACATGTGTAATAAGCGATATGTAGTAACATAAATACATAACATATTAATATTACATATGTAGTATCAATACATAACATACTACATATTGGTGTGTAGTATCAATACATATTAATATGTTACTATGTAACATATGTTATATATGTGATAACATAATAACATATGTCATAACATATAACATATGTCATAACATAATATGTCACAACATATAACATATGTCATAACACGTAACATATGTTATTATATAACATAATAACATAATAATATGTTATTATGTTATAACATATGTTACATGTTATCACATATAAAATATGTAGTATGTAATAACATATGGAGTATGTAGTATCAATACATAACATAACACATATTGGTATGTAGTGATGCTTATGGAGAGCATAAAAGAGGGTTTTTACATAGAACTATATGTCAGGGTTAGCAGAGTAATTTTACTCTTTTCAAACCTTTTTTGGACTAAAGAGTAAATAACTTTTCCCACTGGACTAGCCATTAACCCGGGTCGGGTTTAGTGGACTAAACAGTAAAGTTCTCTTTTATTTTTGGGGAAGAGTTGTAGTATTTATGCGGTGTAATTTATACATGAGGAGACCAGGACCAACACAGAAAAATGCATTCACAGCCAAAGGGAGACAAAATCCAAATCACCACAGTGGTATCCCGATACTGAATTGCAGTGTTACGACGGCTCGATCGGGTATTGTAAAGTCTCAATTTAGGACATTCCTTGGAAGGCCATGGAAAGAATATTCCAGAACGGTTTATATGAACTCATATATTGATGATGTTGTGGATCCTCTTGGATGGTTGGAATGGCTGCATGATTTTGCTTTAAGTACATTTTACTATGGAGAATACATGAACATGGAATGGGTGCAAATACCACAAACGGGGGTTAAGTGGCGGGGTATCGAGTAATTAATGATTCTTGAAGCAATGTAATTCAAAGTGTAGCCTCACCGATTGATGGCACCCATTGGCTACCTTTTAACCAATATTCCTTTCTTTCCAGGTTTAAATGTTAGTGAAGGTTAAGGTTGTTATCCTATTTATATTACTACCCACCGTTGTTTTCTACTGTGAGTTAAGAGAATCCTTAAATGAAATGAATAGTTATGACTTTGATTTTTCAAATTGAGTTAGACTTGGGTTAGTGTTGCATTAACAAATGAATGATACTTGTATCACTAGTCCAAAAGGGGCCATAAATGACGATCACAGTCTGTTATAAAATATGATTTATCACGGTTTTCATCTGTCATTCGAACCGTTACTTATTTGGTGTGACTTTTTTTATAAATAACGAATAGATAATGTTATTAAGTATGACGACTAAGTTTTGTGATTTATAATCACATACAGAATCTATGATTAAGTATCACGGTTATTGTATGTAACATATAATAACAGTTGATTATTATAAAAAAAATCACGGTTACTATATGTAAAATATAATAACGGTTGAAATATGCCATTTAAAAAGAACGAAAAGTGTATGTTAAATAAAATAATGGTTCACACCTATTATAAATTCGAGGTATTTTTATTAAAATAAATTTTTTAATTCTAGCAAGAAAGTTCTGTCATTTTTCTGGCTACCGATTAGAATCTGAAATCCGTTCAGAGATATAAATCCGTTCATAATTATATTTGGTGTGTCAAGCTCATCCACATTAAAAAACAAAATAGTGTTGATGGTGGTTTTTAGTTGGGGCTAAAATTGAAAACGAATCGCTAAGCCGTGTATGATACTCTAGTTAGATACGTTAGTGTTGGTGTGTCGTAAACCGTAACTTCATCCTTTTGAATTAAGAAGATTTACGTCAAAACTTAGTTACATAATCAAGAATCGAAAATTCGGTTGAAAATTTGACCGACTTGGAACGAGTTCGAGCAAAACCAAAGAAACAGGAACTTCATCATTTCAAATTTAAGATTTGCGTCAAAACTTAGTTACATAATCAAGAATCGACAATTCGATTGAAAATTTGACCGACTTGGAACAAGTTCGAGCAAAACCAAAAAAGGAACTTCATCATGTTGAATTTAGAAGATTTGCATCAAAATTTAGTTACATAATCAAGAATCGACAATTCGATTGAAAATTTGACCGAGTTGGAACGAGTTCGAGCAAAACTGAAGAAACCAGAACTTCATCCTTTCGAATTGAGAAGATTTGTGTCAAAACTTGACAACATAATCAAGCCTCGACAATTCGGTTGAAAATTTGACCGAGTTTGCATCAGAATTGTGTAATTATAATAAAAAAACCCCTTTCTTAATTGTAATTTAGATATAATATTTATTTTTTGACTATAATAAATGAATATAACAAATAAAAAGGATTAGACTCAATATTTTTTTTTATCATAATTGATTGAATATCTAAAGAAATTTCAACTAACACCCAAGGTAAAATATTCAAGAAGTACATTACGAAAAATTTCAAAGTAACAATTTTATCATAATGAAAAATTCCACTCAAAATCCAGTACTGATAAATTTTATCGCGAGCCATTGGGACACTTACTGGTATTGAACTTCCTCCTCCCCTAATTTTCATGTAACATCATAATTAATAATCAGTACGAAAAATCGATAAAATAAAGAAATAGTTCAATTCAAAAAACTTAAACTTACAAATGCATCTTCTTCCGAATTACTGTTATCATCTTAAGTTTGCTGCCGTTAGGGAAGATTCTTTAGCTATGCTAGTAAAGACAAAAGGATCCTCAAAAGCATTCACATAAGGACCTCGTTTTGGAGATTCTAAAACAATATGCCACTTCCTATCCGGCCTACTCTCATCCTTGCAATAAAAAACTGAAGTATCTTGAGAAAAATGGATAAATGGCTCATCAGTGTCTTTTGTGTTTTCCATATACCGTTCGAAGTTTACATAAATTTGTCTTGTAACCGGATCCACATACTATTCATTCACCTTGTCTTGGACACGAACCCAATCACAATAAAATACAGTTTGCTTGAAGGTGTGTAATCCCGTTCTAGAATTTTTTAACAATTCTGAAATATGGAACTTCCTCGTCCACCGTGTTCCGATCTCTCGGCACTTGATCTCGAATGTGGTTGTGGCAATCATGGACACTCACTATTCAGGTGGACATACTTTTTCTCGCATCATTGTGTAAAAGATGTATCCATTTACTGCATAGGCATCATGTGATACTACATATATAGATGGACCATCAACGAGCCGCTTAAAATCTGTCATGTCTTTGCCCTGAAATTGTTGCGTTATCCATATCATGTAATCATCAAGGCCGTTGAATTCCTTCTTCCTCTAACATGTTGATTAAATCTTACAACATATATGTCATACTTCCTGTAATGAATATATACAATTACCATTTTATACTCTACAAATTTGTTTGTTCATTCATCACTAACTATTTCAATTCAGTTTCATATGTTCATCCCTAACTAGTTCAAATATCAACAGGGAAGTATGTTATTGTACTAAGAAATGATAAGAAAAATTGAAAGTATTACTTACTTTTTTCATTCAGTATTTTCTTCAGAATGCATCAAAACCCATCTACGTGCTTGTTCGTACTGTGGGTTGGGTATATAATATTTTTTCCCTTCAGGCATATTTGGAGGGTACAGACCTTCCTTAATGTCATCGTCATTAGATATCCTTCCCTTTTTCTTGTAGCACTTCTCCCTACCATTCAGAATGTACTCCATACAATGTCTCAATGCTTCGGCTAATGGATATTGTTCTGTAATATATCCCTCTATATAGTTCTTGTTACGAACAAAAACTTTGAATGTTCTCATCATCCTATATGGTAATCACAACAAAAATAATAATAAAAAGACAATTTACCTCCATGAAATACTAAACCAAAAAATTTACTCAATCTACTGACTCACCTTTCAAAAGAATACATCCATCGAAATGTTTCTGCCTCTTCTGCCAAATGTACGACGACATGTATCATTGTAACAAAAATCAAAAAGCGAGGGTCTAAAAACCACACCCAATATTTCGATTAGCAATCTGTATGGACAAACTCCAATATACTTTTAAGAGAATCAACTAGACAGTTAGACTCAATCAATAGAAAAGTATATCAAAGAGTTTATATCTCTCTCACTTGATTTGATCTTCACTCAAGCAAATAGAAATCTGCGAGTCTTTATCAAATACAAGGAGATAACTTGGATGGTACTAAAGACCAATATCCAAGTGTCAATCAATTTAAATCAACAACCAAAAGGTCGGATATTCTAATTGATTGAACAATGCACAACCTGTATTATTTCAATTATATAAAAAATATAATGCGGAAAAGAAATAACACAGACACCGGAATTTTGTTAACGAGGAAACCGCAAATGCGGAAAACCTCGGGACCTAGTCCAGATTAAACATACACTATATTAAGCCGCTACAGACACTAGCCTACTCCAAACTAACTTCGGTTTGGACTGTAGTTGAACCCCAATCAATCTCACACTGATCCAAGGTACATTTATGCTCCTACATCTCTGATCCTAGCAGAATACTACGTACTTGATTCCCTTAGCTGATCTCACCCACAACTAAGAGTTGCTACGACCCAAAGTCGAAGACTTTAATAAACAAATCTATATCACACAGAAAAGTCTATGGTAATAGATAAATCCGTCTCCCACGAATATACCTACAAGTTTTGTTCCGTATTTTGATAAATCAAGGTGAGCAGGAACCAATTGATAAACCAGACTTATATTCCCGAAGAACAGCTCAGTATTATCAATCACCTCAAAATAGTCTTAATCGACACAGCGAAAAAAGATATTGTGGAATCACAAACGATGAGACGAAGATGTTTTTAACTAATTTTTATCTTACCCATCGGAGATAGAAATCTCAAGCCAATTATTACAATTGTACTCGTACGATAGAAACAGCAAGATCATATCACAGAACTACAAGAAAAGTAGTATCGGTGTGGCTTCACAATCCCAATGAAGTCTTTAAGTCGTTAACCTGGTTTAGAAGAAGAAACCAAAGGTTAAAGTAGGATCGACTCTAGATTAGCACAACTAGTATCACACAGAATGTGTGGGGATTTGGTTTCCCAGTTGTTAGAGTTCTCCCTTATATATTATTTCAAATCAGGGTTTGCAGTCAATGTTAGCTTGGTAATAAAGCATTCAATATTCACTGTTAGATGAATATCTGATTAGATTCAAGCTAATATTTATCAACCGTTAGATCGAAAACATAGCTTGTTATACACACATGAAATGCACATTTCTAGGTTTGTGTAACCGTACCCAAACTTGTACATTAGTTGGTTCAATAATAGTTAACCAAATGGTTAGCCATATGATAACTTTCATATCAACCATATTTTTCTTCACCATAACTAGTTCAAATGACTCAAATGAACTAGTTAGAGAGTTGTTCAATTGCAAGGAAATATCATGTACTACACAAGAGGCAATTAAAGCAAAAATGATTTGATTCACTCGAATCGGTTCATGAACTATATAACCACGGTTTGTAATTTCATTTCTTAGTTTATAAAGATAAGTTCACAAACATCGTTTTTAGACATAACCTACTCAAGTTCGTGAACTGGGTTAGTGGACTTAAGTTCCCGGATGGAATTCACAAACTCCAGCAGAAATTCTCGGGTTTGAGAACTTCGCCAGTTCGCGGACTTAGCTCACGCACTTCTCCGGTTCTCTTGATCAAAAAAGTTCGCAAACTTTGGTTCAAGGAATAAGGACTTATACATATATGTGTTTCCACAATAATGCTTATATCCTCCAATGGTTATATAGTCTAAACTCTCATTTCAATCATTGAAACATTCTCAAAGGACGTTATATAGTTGTTATTCACAAACCATTTTTCATCAAAGCAATTTTCAAAGTGATTGAAACTTAACATGACTTTCGTCACTAGGTAAATATGAACTTGGCTAAAGCGAAATCTTTACCAACACATATTTCGAGAAATAGATAGGCAAGTTATACTCGGCTCAAAATACCGAATGTGTATAATCTAAGTCTATATAGCAAAACAACTTTTGTCTCAAGATAGGAGATAAATAGACATTTGAGTGATAGATAAGTTCAAGTATCCACATACCTTTTAGTCGATGAAGATCCACCAGTTCCTTGAGTAGTCCTTCGTCTTGTATGATGATTTCCATGGAGTTCTTGAGCTCAACTACACTTTCTATCCTAGTCCGAGACCTTAGCTATAATAGACTAGAAATCAAGACTTATAGTTTCGATCACTAACATTGACAAACATTCTTGAGATAGAAACGCATGTAAGTTCGACCGAGAAATGATCTAACAAATAAAGAAGGTGGGAAATACATTTCAAACACACATATAGACTCCACGAGACGTTGTTGCAAGATGTTGCTTAAGACTCTTTCTTATGAACCCTCTCGTGCTACAGCCTTAACCAAATTGGAATAGTGCTACAACTGCATCAATTCTATAAGATCCAAATTGAAGTGACTGATTTCAAAAAAGAAAAAAGAAAAAAAGACTACAAAATCTGCGATTAATGTGAAAAATCAAAAAGACCAGTAAACCTTCATTCAAATATTTAAACTTTGAAAGAAAATAAATTATCTGCTAGGATGAATAAGAAGATATGAAAATGCTGATATCATATCCATATCATTAAAGAAATTGCTATTTGGCACTGTCAAGGTAGATGGTGTTGGTTTGAAAGATTTTTCGCAATCAGATGCATATTTGGAAAAAATACCTGCTTCTCTTTGTAAGCACTACAACAAAAACATACATGGATCATTCTTAAAAAGTCCTGCAATGAAAAGTGTGATCCTACCTTATGCATAGAACATAAAGTTTTGAAAAGTTGAGATCTAAAGAAAAGGTTTTTAAAAGACAAGGTTTTAAAAGTTGTGATCTTTCCTCTAAGTTTTCAACCCAAATTTACTATATACAAACAACAACTTCCATTCCATTTATGCACCTGTAATTCAAATTCAAAACTGACGTACTAAATCCAAAATTATATACATAAATGGGAAATAATGCCATTGAACAAAAAATATTAGAAAAATATAGAAATTACGCATATTTGCTGAGTTACTTGTTTATGTCAGATAACTATACACCCGACCCAATTCCTAAACAAGAGCAAGCAAAGTGTTCTGACAAGATATTCAACAGTTATGGTTCTAATTTATCTCACTTAGATTCAAGATTTACAACTTTCAGACCAGTGTAGAATGAAGTGAAATATAAAAAGCCCAGGACTTGCAGAATCCATAACAACCTCAACACTAATGTAAGACGACTTTGATGCCTTCTTATGTAGATAGCCTTCATTATCCTGCAACTTGAAAATCATAATCATGGTTACCACAATAATAAGTTCGCACAAGTAACCCCATTGAGAATAAAGTTGATAAGAATAAGTAAGAACATACACGGACCTCTAACATTGGACGTATTGATGAAATAAGACGGAGACAGATAGACAAGTAGCTTGACCTGCATTAAGGAACAATAATAAACTATTAACCACAGAGCAACCCCAATAATAGCAGAATAAAATAAACACTAGAATTTTCATAAATTCACCTTATGGAGAGCAGGAAGGACAAGTTTCACTCAGTGACCACTAATTTGAGACATCAATGCAAGAGCAACAAATTTAGCAGCTTCACACATAACTAAGACTTGAACCAAAAGACAATATTTGACAACCGAACCTAATCCGCGACAAACAAATAGAAAATAAATTCATATACAAGCACAAACTTGTTGTACAAACAAATTGAACCAGTAAATCCAAGAGGTATATGTAAGAGTTCAATCCCTATCGATACCTACCACGAGCTCGTAGGATTTCAAAGATAATCTCTAATTTGTTACCGTGATAACCAATGTAAGGTAGAACCTGCATCACAAAAAGAAATGAGTTAGTCCAAATAAAACCAAAAAGATTTGAGTGCATGTATTTATCACGCATAGCTAACAACAACGGCCAGGAATGAACATTGAGTTATATTTTAGAGAGAGATGTAACAGAAGTGATTCGATTGAGAAATTAATGGAAATTTTAATACGAAATTCTTTACACATTAAGATAAGATCTTAATTTTCTAAAGATAGACATTCTGTTCTCTCCTCTCTATCCTAAAAGAAAAAAGAAAAACCTTTAGAACTTTCCTCCTTCTTCTTGCTCAGATCTAGTTATTTTGGGATAGATCTCGAGCAAGGATTTTTAGTTTTTTATGAATAAGAATAATTTAATTTGTGTTTTTAGTTTTTATTTTTTGTTGTATTTGGTGTCTATGGATACATTTCTTCGTTGTTTGGGTGATCTTTTCTTCGTCTTTTGGATGATTTTCTCTTCACTTTAATAGTGATTCTTTCAAATCTCCATGGTGTTCATTGTCTTGCTATTCTCGATTTATCAAGAATATCAAAAATTGTTCGCCGTCGCTTTGGATTCATCTTCAACAAGAGGGATTTAGGGCACCCAGATTCGGTTGAATCTACAAGATTTTGGGAAAAATCCTCCATTTCATTTGGAACATCTCGTATTGAAGAAGATCATCATTTTAAATGGTGGGAGTTGGTTCTGGTTCACAACATCATTCATTACTACTACATCTACAAAAATTGGATGTCTTTGTGGTTCATGGATCTTTCTCTTCGCGATGTACTTGCAAATCGTGTCGTCATTTGTATTTGAGTTTTGATTATCTTTTATTTTGGTGTTTTTGATAATCTTGTAAGCAATCATGTAATCATCATTTTGGTTTGAATGAATTGAAATGTGATTTCCAAAAAAAAAAACTTTCTAAAGATAGACGTGTACATGCTTGCCTCTCTCTGTACGCATTAATATATACTAGTAAAATTTCCACGGTGGGATATCCGACCAAAGAACTTGACGAAATGACACCACTACGTGATTGCATGGATTCAGATTTGTAAATGGTCGGCTCTTCAGAAATTCATTCAGGTATATGGTTTGCCTTCCTCTTATTACGTCGATGACACTGCACCCCCCCCCCCCCACACTCCTTGGCAGTCACTTATTTTGATGCAGTTAAGAAGCAAATCCCTATCCAATTTACTTTATCTACAAGAGATTCCATTATGTGGCAATGTAACCAGATCAAACATGCTCAAGATTATATTTTGGACGTTCCTATCAGTGGGTTAGACCAATGCCTCAGGCCTAGACACTTCAGAGCAGTTGTTTGTTATCGCCTTGGTATCCATTTGTTTGTGGAAGATGGCTTGTGCTCTTGTTGTAATAGACCTATGGATTTTTTGGTGATCATGCACTTCCATCGTGCGAATGATGTTGGCCTCAAGTTTCGTCACGACTTAGTTCATGATGTTATTGTGGATATTTGTTACAAAGCTGGTGTTCCTGCTCGCAAATAAGTAGCTTTGGGTTTCTCGTCAGTTGATAACAAGGATTTACGTCCAACAGACATTCTTGTCCTCAATTGGGAAAATTGTCAAGATTTTTGTATGGATGTTAGTCTCACCCTTCGTTGGCGATGGATTTCGTGCTTTCATCCCAGGTCAGGCCATTTCAAAAGCTCTTTCGCGTAAGCGGTCTAAATATTTAAATGAATGTGTTGCGCATGGTTATGGTTTTAGTGTTTTAGCTTTTACTACCTTGGGGGAGCTAAGTGAAGACATTGTTTGTTTCCTCAAGCGTCTGAAAAATTACTTAGTTAGAAATGATGCTGGAGTGGTCTTGGTAGTTTTATTTTTCATAGATTGGTGTTGATGGTGGTTTTTAGACAAGGGGTAAAATCGTAAAACCGCATGACCTAGTGTTACCCGCAACACACTAACTAAGAGCATTTAACTCGTGTGTAAATAATTAATAGGGGTATTTTTTCAAAATACCAGATTAGGGTTTTCAACATTTAACCCTAATTCCAAAACCAAGCCGCATATTTGCGCACTATGGCAACAATGCCAAACCAAGCCGCACCTCGCGCACCATGGCAACAATGCCAAACCAAGCCGCACCGCGCACCATGGCAACAATGCCAAACCAAGCCGCATATCATGCGCACTATGGCAACAATGCCAAACCAAGCCGCACCTGCGCACCATGGCAACAATGCCAAACCAAGCCGCATATCTGCGACCATGGCAACAATGCCAAACCAAGCAGAGATATCGCGTGACTATGGCAACAATGCCAAACCAAGCCGCACCCTGCGCACCATGGCAACAATGCCAAACCAAGTCAAGATATCAGCGACTATGGCAACAATGCCAAACCAAGCCGCACCACTGCGCACCATGGCAACAATGTCAAACCAAGCCGCACCCTGCGCACCATGGCAACAATGCCAAACCAAGCCGCACCCGCGCACCATGGCCACACGTGCCATTGGCACATGCCGACCACGTGTCGGTCGCAAGCCATATTTTCAAGCCGCTATGCCTTTGGCCCACGCCAAATATAGCGCCCTAGGTTTGCAAGACTTGCAACCAGGTCAACATGGCCGCGACGTGCCATTGGCACATGGCCGCACGTGCCATTGGCACATGGCCGCACGTGCCATTGGCACATGCCAAAGACGTGTCGCAAGCCATATTTCCAAGCCGCTATGCCTTTGGCCCACGCCAAATATAGCGCCTCAGGTTTTCAAGAATTGCAACTAGGTCAACATGGCCGCACGTGCCATTGGCACATGCCAGCACGTGTCGCAAGCCATATTTCCAAGCCGCTATGCCTTTGGCCCACGCCAAATATAGCGCCCTAGGCTTGCAAGACTTGCAACTAGGTCAACATGGCCGCACGTGCCAATGGCACGTGCCGCACGTGTCGCAAGCCCTATTTCCAAGCCGCTATGCCTTTGTCCCACGCCAAATATAGCGCCCTAGGCTTGCAAGACTTGCAACTAGGTCAACATGGCTGGTAGGCCTGAGAAAGATGTTTATATTATGGCCTACGGTGATAACCGCAAGTGCACGGCGTCTATCGGAGACGCGGCAAGTACGGGTCGAACCACAGAGACTTGTGGTGCTCTTAAGGTGATATTATGGCTTCCTAAACCGATTTCAAGAGTGACAATGTGACAACAGGGGGTTTTGTGCCGAAACGGCTGAATTGTGGTGAAATGAACCTAAACTAAGGTATAAAACAGAGATAGAATGGTGATACTAGGGTCTTCAAATCCACCTTTAACCTACATTATGTTCTCAAATCATGATATTATTCTTGTCTTTATGACAATTAGGGGAGAGGTGTCAACTCGCTTCTATGTCTAAGATGTTTCTCCATTTGATATACTAATCACAACTATAGTATCTTTCCCAAGTATTACCTGTCATTTTTAGAGTACAACTAATCCGAGGATTGATAATAATCTAATTAAGTTGAGTTGCAAACATCATCATCACAAAGGGTATTCTAACTACTGAAGTACATCCATGGCATTGGCATACACTTGTGAGAGCAATGTGTTGATATGCTAAGATTAGACTCTATCTTAGGAAGTATTCAAGCATTCAAGAATCACATTTAAAGTATGAGAAACACAATAGCAAGTTAGGGTTTCATCTAAACCCTAGCAATTTACACTAGAACATGATTAAAATAAACAAACTACAAATTAACCCTAATTGAAGCACTGGCTAGTCCAGGCATGCCCTCAAACATCCAATTACACCTTCTATTTATACATGCAAAAATCCCCAAAATATCAAACCCTAATTCTCAAAAATCGAAATTAAAATTAAAATAAACTCTCACCATACTCTCTCGATCGTCTCTCCTCTTGTCTAATCGCTCTCCGCAACTCCATGCTTCGATTTGTAGTGATGAAAACCCTAGCTTTAGTTTTTCTCTAAGTTAGCTTCTAGGGTTGGAGAAGCTAAGAAAGAGAAAACTAAATCTAGAGAGGGGTGCGGGCTGTTGGGGTTGGTTGTTCTTTGTGTCGGGAAGAGAGATGGTGGCGGAGAGGTGGTCCGATTTTTGTCGGGGAGAAGGAGGAGGTAGAGTATGGTCGAGCTCGCAATAGAGAAGAAAGAGAAGGTGGAAGAAGGGAATAGGGTTTGGTCGGGGTATAGGGTGTTGGTAGTTTTGTTGTGAGGCATGAACATCGGGAAAGATGAGGACTGGCCTAGCGAGCGTAGGATGAAGATAAGCGAGATCCGAACGGCTCGGGATATAGACATCTTCGGTGTTGAGCGGGAGCAAGCGATCTTTGATGGAATGGTTGGAGCGAGCGGCGGATCTAGGGTAGATCGAATCTAACGGCCTGGATGAGACGGACTCGGATCCGGGTCATGGCTAGCTCAAGCCCATGTCTTGTAAGTTGGGTTGCGACTGATGCGCGCGCGGGCTTTGGCTTTCTGCTCCATAGATGCTCGACTCCAATTCTTCGCTCTTTTGGCTCATCGATTTCTCCGAGCTTTATTTATTACCTAAAAAACACAAAATTAATTAATACAAATATTTATTCTTGAAAACAAGGAAAACACGAACTGGGATAATATCTGATTTCTAAGCGCAAAAGATGAGTAAAATGCCAATAAAACGGTGTATAAATATGCACTATTTGGCACTCATCAAATACCCCCAAACCTGAATTTTACTTGTCCTCAAGTGAAACAGAAATTAGGAAATCCTAACTATACCCCTGTCGCAGGTCTCTCGAATGCATTTAGCGTATACACTAAGCCTTTAAACCCCTAGGTGTCCCTAGTGGACGAGTTGTAGTCTCGTGAGGGTTTTGAGGTGTACCCACAAAACCTTCTCCAACTTCGAGTGTAAAGAGTCTCAAGCATCCTAGAAGCTATGAGGACATAGAGTTTCGCATGCTAGTAACGAAGTTAGAACTACCAAAGAACGCATTCTCATCCTTAAGTCTTTGAGCGAGAAGTAACCATACCATATGAAAGAATTCGGATTCGATTGTGATCATAAGTCTCAACTTCTGCCTCACCATTAGGGTTTTATGATAATTGCACTCAAAAAGATCGCTTTTTAGTCTCTCATGTGTGCAGGCAGGAGTAAAGAGAGAAATCCCCGCACACGTTGTAGGTAAGAAGGATAACCTTCCGAAATACAACTGGAGACTCCACAGAAGTGTGGACAAAAAGAATCTTTTTCTGATGATCTCTAAGAAAGGAAATCAACCATTAGCAAGGGGTGGGAGTACTCACTCACTTCTCACCCGATCGGCAATTAATATCACTCTCTCATAAGAACCATAGAAACGTCTTCAATCTTCGGTCTTCGGTCTTCAATTGTTGATGACGAACTTCTAAACTTCACAAAACTTGACAATTTTTAACTTTTCTACTCAAATTCCTTGTTGTTTGGATTTTTCTTTTTAAATTCTTCTTTACCATGGTGGTAGCAAAAATAAACTACAATTTTTTTTTTTTTTTTTTTTTTTTTTTTTTAAACATTAAGTGAAAATAAAAATACAAATAATGAAACAACTAACTCCATGGACAAAGGACTTTATCACTCAATTTTTCCACAACTTGTATTGTCTTGATTTTATAAATTTTATTAATTCTCATCCTATTTTCTTTTCTTTGTTGCACATAAACCTTGGACTATATCAATTTTTCTTTCAATATTCTGATGATGCTCCATTTGTTGACGATGATGTGTTTCTATGGGTCTTGACTGATTGAGAGAGAGAGTGATGCTAATCGCAAATCGGTATTTAGAAGGAGTTTTCATCTTTAGACGTCACCCTCATGATTGACAAAAACTAGCACTCAAGAGATCAAAAGTAGTGCTGAATATGGTGCGAAGTTGGGTAGCTCACCATTCCTACCCGGAATTTACGTACGGTGACACACACTCTAACAGACTTTTTCTAGAAAGTTGCAAAAATTGAAGGTTGGTGCCTCACTTGATGTAAATTGGGTAGTCTCCACTATGGGTGATCACAATTCTACTACTAGAATATCTAACAGCACCTAATTCGCTCTCCGGTATGGTTAAATCCAACTTTAACGCTCTAATCAACTAAGAAACCCGATTGCGTTCTCCGGTACTTCCAAGTTCTGTTATTTCGGTCAGAATCTCTATGTAATCATAGCTAGAAGCATGCTAGTGACTCTAAAATCTCTAAAAGTTGGAGGTTTTTACAAAAGGTTTTTTTAAATCAAACATTGTCCTCAATGTGTCGACAGATAGAAAAAATTTAAAAGATTTACATACCATGAGAACTATCTTTGATAAGAGAAAAGGGAAGAGATTACCGGGATGTCGGCGGGGAGCAGAGGTTGGAGCTTCATTAATCAAGGCTAGAATCCAATCATTCTCCGTGGAGATCATATCGGATTAGCATAATATATGTGCAAGAAGACTCAACCGATTCAAGAAAAGAAAATTTAACAAGTCCTACCGAATTATATACAAAAATTCATCATACACTAACAATCTAAAAGAGTTGCGGGTCAACCCAAAAGATAATGTACAGAAACATTCTTACAAATATAACATAAAAATGGGCTTTGGTTTGTTTGGGATTTGGTTTGTATGGGTTTCAATTTGGTTTATGTGGGTTTTGGTTTGTGTGGGCTGATTGGTCTTGTGGGATGCCCAGGTTTTGTGAAAACAGCACAGCCCAGTGATTGTGCAAAGCCTAGTGGAACTGTGGGCTCAGTTTGGTTTAAGCCCAGCAGTGTGGCTTATGTGGTTGTGCAAAGCCTAGTGGACAGTGGGCTCAGTTTCGTGCAGAGCCCAGTTCTTAGTGGTTCTCAGCCCAGTTGAAAGTGTAGGTTGTGATCAGCCCAGGTGATGGGGCTTAGTCTATTGCACAGGTTAAGCCCAGGTTATGCAAAACTCAGTGGTTTGCACAGTGGTTTGTGGGCTTCAGCACAATGCAACTTGTGCTATTAATACAGCACAGTCTATGCAGATTTGTGCACACAGTTTATGCAAGTCTAAATGGTTGCATGGGTTGTCTTGAATGGAAAAGTCTATGCACAAGTTGCACATCCCAGTTTATGCAGGCTTGCACCGCACAGGACTGAGTGCAGTGCAGCTTATGCACTGGTCAAGCTGAGCACAGGGAAAGGTTGGCAAGTGAATCACACACATGTGCAAAGAGCGAAATGATACCGATTTCTCAGCTTAAGCACAACTTATAGCAACACACACTCACACAAAAAGACAGATCACAGGCCAGATTAAGAGCAGCTCACAAGCACAGATTGGAGTTACCACAGATATAGCATAATCAGTTCAAAACACCATGAGGCTTATAGCTCAGCATATTTCAGATATGAATTTCACAATTTTGGCAAATGATTCAGCACATGATCAGAGCTAGTATTTTACTACTTGGCTCAACAGGGTTGTCAGATTCAGGCCCAAAAGGTTCAGTGACAAGTTTATTCAACAAAACTAGTAGAGCATGCTCAAGGGTGCAGGGCAGGTGATAATGTTTACACAAGTTGCTCAATATTCATTCGGATGCTATGATATCACGGGTATGCTATTCAGATGCAAAGGCAAACAACAAGGTAGTTAATGCTCTTGGTTTTCACCTGCTTTGGTTACCTAAGTGTAACCTCACACAGGGGCTTGAGGTCACTACTTCACAAAGTTATGCTCATGGTTATATAAGGTTCGGTGATGTCACAAGTATGAGCATGTTTTCTCGCCAGTTAATCCAATGGACAAGCCAATCTTGCACTTTACACACACACCACAGATTTGCAAAGTTGAAGCTAACACGATTGATGTCAACTGGTTTAGTTGACTTCGGTTCTCAAAGTTCAAGCTTACAAGTATACATAAATTAGCATGGCAGATGGCTCACAAGCTCAAGGTATCAACAAGTCACAATGTCTTCAGGGTCCGAGTATGTTTTTTTTTTCAAAAATTTGAGCATAAAGTTCAAAGATATGACTTAGCCTTTACAAGTGGAACTGTAGCAAGTGAAGACGGATGAGTAAGCTTATGAGATTGCTCAAGGCCACACAAGTATAGACTTGGAAACCTCGACCGGATCAACTCACAAACCTTGAATGGAGGGTTAAGCTCGGAGTTAGTTGGCTCACTAGGCACACAAGCACGGCTTCACAGTGTCTAGCGAGTGCAAGCGTGGCAATGGCACAGAGGTTTACGGGGTAGATGTTTGTACTTGTTGGCGGCTCAAACTCACGACAGGGGCTGGAGTTGAACACAAGCCTTGTGTCAAGGCCAAGGGTTCTCGGGACAAAGAAGCACGAGATCACTTAAACATACTTAGCTAACATGGTTCAGCAAACAGGGTTCTCAAACATACTCAGCTATCATGCTTACAAATTGACTACCAAGAAGCCACTTACCTGAATTGCAGTTTGCTCAGGGCTTGTGAACTCGGGTTCCTTGGCCTTACTTCAGCTCAAGAGCACACGTACCTGTCAATCTCAATAGAGCAATCTCAGTTCCAAGAAATGAGCCACAGGATAATAGTGCTGACACAGGGGAAAGACAACAATTGTTATGCTTATTTGGACTGACAGGGAAAAAGATTTACAAGTGACACTAAGCTACAGGTTGTAATGACCAATGGATTATACCAACCTCAGATCAAAACTAAAAACTACAGAGTGTAAATGCAAATTGCTTTAAAACAAGGGTGCAGTTTTCATGAATGCAAGCTAATGCAAGTGAGATCAATTAACTAAGATGAGAGCTACCAGCTACAGCTACAGATGAGATGCAAGAGATGCAAGCTACAGATGAGATGCAAGAGATGCAAGCTACAGCTACAGATGGTAATAATGGTGATGCAAAGATGTTAAACTATAACAAGTTACATCTAGTTACGGATGCAGATTACAAAAATTTAAACTAAGTTATACTAATCAAGAGTTAAAAGCAAAAATGTAAAGTGAGTATGTACAGGGATGAAATGAACTCAGTAAAGGCAGCAATTGATTGATTCAGCACACGCCAAGTCCCCGGCAACGGCGCCAAAAACTTGGTAGGCCTGAGAAAGATGTTTATATTATGGCCTACGGTGATAACCGCAAGTGCACGGCGTCTATCGGAGACGCGGCAAGTACGGGTCGAACCACAGAGACTTGTGGTGCTCTTAAGGTGATCTTATGGCTTCCTAAACTGATTTCAAGAGTGCCAATGTGACAACAGGGGGTTTTGTGCCGAAACGGCTGAATTGTGGTGAAATGAACCTAAACTAAGGTATAAAACAGAGATAGAATGGTGATACTAGGGTCTTCAAATCCACCTTTAACCTACATTATGTTCTCAAATCATGATATTATTCTTGTCTTTATGACAATTAGGGGAGAGGTGTCAACTCTGCTCTATGTCTAAGATGTTTCTCCATTTGATATACTAATCACAACTATAGTATCTTTCCCAAGTATTACCTGTCTGTTTAGAGTACAACTAATCTGAGGATTGATAATAATCTAATTAAGTTGAGTTGCAGCATCATCATCACAGGGGTATTCTAACTACAGTACATCCATGGCATTGGCACACACTGTGAGAGCAATGTGTTGATATGCTAAGATTAGACTCTATCTTAGGAAGTATTCAAGCATTCAAGGATCACATTTAAAGTATGAGAAACACAATAGCAAGTTAGGGTTTCATCTAAACCCTAGCAATTTACACTAGAACATGATTAAAATAAACAAACTACAAATTAACCCTAATTGAAGCACTGGCTAGTCCAGGCATGCCCTCAAACATCCAATTACACCTTCTATTTATACATGAAAAAATCCCCAAAATATCAAACCCTAATTCTCAAAAATCGAAATTAAAATTAAAATAAACTCTCACCATACTCTCTCGATCGTCTCTCCTCTTGTCTAATCGCTCTGCAACTCCATGCTTCGATCAGTAGTGATGAAAACCCTAGCTTTAGTTTTTCTCTAAGTTAGCTTCTAGGGTTGGAGAAGCTAAGAAAGAGAAAAACTAAATCTAGAGAGGGGTGCGGGTGTTGGGGTTGGTTGTTGCTGTGTCAGGAAGAGAGATGGTGGCGGAGAGGTGGTCTGATTTTTGTCAGGGAGAAGGAGGAGGTAGAGTATGGTCGAGCTGCAACGAGAGAAGAAAGAGAAGGTGGAAGAAGGGAATAGGGTTTGGTCGGGGTATAGGGTGTTGGTAGTTTTGTTGTGAGGCATGAACATCGGGGAAAGATGAGACTGGCCTAGCGAGCGTAGGATGAAGATAAGCGAGATCTGAACGGCTCAGGATATAGACATCTTCGGTGTTGAGCGGGAGCGGCGATCTTTGATGGAATGGTTGGAGCGAGCGTCGGATCTAGGGTAGATCGAATCTAACGGCCTGGATGAGACGGACTCGGATCCGGGTCATGGCTAGCTCAAGCCCATGTCTTGTAAGTTGGGTTGCGACTGATGCGCGCGCGGGCTTTGGCTTTCTGCTCCATAGATGCTCGACTCCAATTCTTCGCTCTTTTGGCTCATCGATTTCTCCGAGCTTTATTTATTACCTAAAAAACACAAAATTAATTAATACAAATATTTATTCTTGAAAACAAGGAAAACACAGAATCTGGGATAATATCTGATTTCTAAGCGCAAAAGATGAGTAAAATGCCAATAAAACGGTGTATAAATATGCACTATTTGGCACTCATCAATGACCGCACATGCCATTGGCACATGCCAAACATACACGCCGTAGCCTAACTTTGCAAACCGTGCAACCTACCACCAAGGCATTCCGCACATGCCCAACATACACACCGGTAGCCTAAACTTGCAAACCGTGCAACCTACCACCAAGGCATTCCGCACATGCCATTGGCACATGCCAAATCCACACGCTGGTAGCCTAAACTTGCAAACCGTGCAACCTACCACCAAGGCATTCCGCACATGCCATTGGCACATGCCAAATCCACACGCTGGTAACCTAATTTGCAAACCGTGCAACCTACCACCAAGGCATTCCGCACATGCCATTGGCACATGCCAAATCCACACGCTGGTAGCCTAAACTTGCAAACCGTGCAACCTACCACCAAGGCATTCCGCACATGCCATTGGCACATGCCAAATCCACACGCCGGTAACCTAATTTGCAAACCGTGCAACCTACCACCAAGGCATTCCGCACATGCCATTGGCACATGCCAAATCCACACGCTGGTAACCTAATTTGCAAACCGTGCAACCTACCACCAAGGCATTCCGCACATGCCATTAGCACATGCCACACGCGCCACTAGCAGCGCCACTTGCACTCAAGATGCAACCAACACTCGAAACATCAACACAACCTGGGGGATGCTTCTTTAGGGTTTTGGTTTGGCGGTCACAGCATGCAGCGTACACTACGCTCACATTAAGAAAGCGTGAAAAGGAATAAAGCGGTCAAATAAAAGAGAAAATAATGGTGAAAAACGTTTTCGCCCATTAAACCATGCAGATTACCACCTCCTCTCATTATTTCACCCTTTACTCTCTTCCTTCATGAGGCCAGGGTACGTTTCAATCTCGACTTGTATAAATAGGTCTTACCTATTTCACCAGACAACAAGTCTCGGTCGGGAAAAAAAATACTACACTCCCGTAGAAGGCAACTTTGCAAGCTCTCCCAAAAGCTTCCACCTCTTGCAAGCTTCCCAAGCTTCTACTTTCTCGATACAAGTCGAGATACTACTCTCCTCAACACCTTTCTTTGCTTCCTCCCCAAATCAACCCTTCTCCTCCACTTTGTGATAGGAGCAAGTCCGGAACGGCCATTTCTTGGTTTAGGTAGGACTTGTACGTATTGATCTCTCGAATCTATAAAGTGCTCACGTGCAGCACATTTGTTTAGGGTTTGAATCGGTTTTCTCACTCACCTACTGAATTTTTTGAAATCGCCAGAAACAATTTTTACCCATAAAAAATTGGCGACCACGATGGGAGGATTGATCTATCGGCCACAATGTCGAATGTCGATCTCGTTCTTGACCCGGATGTCAAGATGGTAGGGAAGGCGACTCAATCCGACTTAATCGCCGGACGACCGGTTACGGTTGTAAAACTACACTGAAAACCGGAGACTCGTCGAAGATGCTACCAGCGATTGGGGACTTGCGATTTCAGTCCGACTCAATCGCTGCCAGACAACCGGTTATCGATTGTTAAAACTACACCGTAAAACAGGGACTATCAAGACGCTACCAGCAATTGGGGACTAACTGGCGATGCTACCAGCAAAGCCGTCTTGCTACCAGCAAAGCCGCCTTTTACTTGGAGACAGGCGTGTTTGCAAGTGAGTAAATTTAGATTGGGCAAGATATACGATCTGTTTTTAGGTTCTTAATAAAACAGCCATACTATTGCGCTTTGTGCCTATTGTTAGCACACACTTTCATAAAAGCAATATTCCTTTCCCAAAACATAATCGAGTTATATTATCAAAACTAGCTGCACAAGAAACCGGCCGGACCGACAAACCCGACCGGGACCGACAAAACCGGACAAAAAACCGCGCCGAACCGTTCATCCAACGGCCGGTGACGGTTCTAAGAATCAGAACCGTTGATCTAACGGCTCGGTGCACGGTTTCAAGTCCAAGACCGGCCGAGCCGAGCTGATATAAACCGGCAAAACTCTGGCCATTGATCTCTATATTACTTTCAATCCTAACCCTCTATCTACATATATAATATTAAGTTTAACCTAACCCTAGAAAACTAAATCACATTCTCTCTCAATTTTTCTTCTCTTCAGCGCCTCATTTTCTCTCAGGCTCTCCCAGACACCACCAACTCCAACCTCCATCACCACGACCTGCTCTCTATCATCTTCTTCTTCTCAATCATTTAATTTTAGAAGAAAAATATACTAGTAAAAGAATCATCTTCATGGATTGATTCATTTAACGTTAACAGCGAAGCTTAAAGTTGAATTTTATGCTTACAACAAATTTTGATTTTGATGTATGGATTAATAAATTGTTTGATTTTCGTTATTTTTTGGGTTTCTAAACCCTAGTTTTTAATTTTGGTTGTTTCATGGTTGGGGTTCTATATTCTTTGTGAATCAGTGGATGGGTTTATTTGTGAATCGATTTGAATATCAATTATATTCTTCATGAATTATACTTGTAAATTTTGTGTACCCAAAATTTTGAAATGGTTGTATAATTGAAATCTACAGCATCTATATGGATGAAAGCGTGTTGTACATGTTAGAAAGTTAGAAAAGAATTTGCAGTTTCAAGAACTAATTCCGGCAACACAAATCTGCCAGAAAACCGGCCAAAAAACCGTCACCGACTGAGCCGACTCGGATCGGTTAAAAACCGTACCGAAGGAAGGTCGGCTCGGCCACGGTTTCAATTTGGAAAACCGTCCTATCGTCGGCTCGGTGATCGGTATTGGCCAAAACCGTGCCGACCGGCCGATGTGCAGGCCTAATCAAAACCATTCATCCCAGAAATAATCCAATATCCTCAAAAGCTAACATTTATCTATCAACCCAAGAAATCCAGAAGACAAAAACCATAAACCGGGCGCTTTGTTTGCCTTTCAAAAAAAAAAATTCACCTACCCGTACATACCTACTTTGCACTGATAATAATTACTGTCACCATTAGCGGAGCGTTACTACGGTGACATTTGAAGAATTATTTATGATGAAGTATTTCCACAAGTTTATGAAAGGTATACCTATGGCTACGGTTTACACCAAAGACAAGAAAACAATAAAACAAATTGAAAGAGAAACGCCTGGAGTACATAGTGGAATATGCTTGCCCACTTTACCACTACCACGCTACCGCTAACACCATGACGTGATAACAAAGCTACGAGGTAAAAAGGGGATCCAACCCATTTCATAAGCATAACACCTTTTGGAATTTGAATAAGGAAAGAATTTCTGTTTGAGCTACGATATGGGAAGAAGCCAATGGTCCACACCATACCGAAATCCGAGCGTCGTCCACGCCAAGTCAGCGCCCATTCCAAGATGATCCAGCGCCTACCAGATGTGTTCCCCAGATGCGCTTACCTGATGCGCTTGCCAGGCACACATGCCGCACGCGCATGCCAGCCGCAGTGCCACACTTTGTGATAACAGTTTGCATCCTTCCAGCGCTAACATCTTGCGCCCTTCCAGCACCATCCTCGCCCTTTGAAACAGCGCCATCGCCCTTTGAAACAGTGTCATGGCTCCAAAGACTTCGTGATCAAAACCATGTCATCTCGGCACGATACACTTACGATCACCGTAACTCGAGCCACTTCGCCACCCCAACGGTTCTTCAAGCATGGAAGCTCCAACCGTCACCAGAGACGCTACTCCACCATCAGGGCAAGATACTGGAAGATCCGGAAGAAGCCGACCTCCTTTAGCACTGTTGATTTGATGAAGACAAAAGATACTTCAGCAGGACGCGCATTTATAAATGAAGAGGCTCGCGTCGCTCTTGAACGCATGGTAGAAGGGGATAAGCAATCCAATTTCGTCACACGGAAGATCGGGGAAAGACTTCTCCAAAATCGAAAGCAAGGGAAATCAACAACTCTCCCGAGTTCACGGAGACACTTCTTCCGCACAATGGAAACTTCGACCACAAAGTCGTACAGTCTATGATGAAACAGTTATGTGAGATTCTATATTTCTCCAAGGCGTAGCGTCAAGAAATATTTTCACCCTCAACCGCACCGCATCGGGAAACGGCGTTTCCAGCTGGGGAAAGCCGTTCCCAAACCCCAACCTCTCCTAGAAAGCACGATCGATAGATGTAACAGGGACTCCTAACCTCTGTTCTCTTGAGGGATGTCGAGTTTGACAGAATGTGACGCAGACCTCCGACTTCAAAATGGTAGCCGTCAAGGCTCTCGAGAGTTGCAAGATGTCATTTCAACGTTCTCTCCAGTAGCTCGCATCAACGTTCTCTCTAGAAGTAGCTACACATCAACATTCTCCAGAAGCTGGCTTCGCTTCAACGTTCGCTTCAACAACCACTCCTTTCGCAAAGGGTCGTGCCGCCACACTCCTCATATCAAGGAACATAGTCACAGCCAGCCAATCTTCGTAGTCATGGACACCTTTTAATCCATCTCGCCAAAACTTCGTGATCATGGACAGTTTGCTCGCTTACGCATCCGGCCAATCCTTTTACTTCCACGGAAGCCCATAGAACATCGGTCAATCTACTTTGTTACCACGACAATATAGTTTCTCCTGATTACATCTCCTACCAAGAACTGTTGCCCCTCATTCTTTGATACCAGCCAGAGCTTCACTGCAGCAGCAATTACTACAAAGAGGGAAACACGTAAACCATACTTGAGGACGGAAGATATACATGGGATCCCTTCTTGTCAAAGCTCCAAGACACAAGTCTACCAAAAATCCTTACCCACAACAAGGTCCTATACTCTTTAAGGGTGCGATTGCAAGAATATCATCACCTCTCCGTCTAGAAGACGCCTTGACACTTTACGAGGCTGCGGAGGATCCCGAGCCTGCACTATCCAGAATATGTTATCATGTAATTTCTGAGCATCCCATCCAGCAAGATGCATCGGCACCGAAGTTTTCTCCCAAATGGGAAGGGCCGTACATAATCACTAAAGCGTATGACAGTGGTTACTACAAGATTATCAAAGAAGATGGGGAAAGCTAGAGACAGTCATCAACGGAAAGTGGCTTAAGACATACTACGCCTAATCACTTCCCTGCAACATGCTACATCAAAAATTCCTACTCTTCAAGTCTCGAGTTAAATCTTCAATCCTCTGAGACTCCAAGGCTAAAGCTTTCTCCTCTTCCAAAGATGGTTTCTGTGGGGAATCACACCAGCAAGAATACCGGCTGCGTTGACTTTCACAATATTGAGACGATGCCGCAAACCACAGGCTGATATTAAACTCCAAGGATTCGCAGTGGACGCTATGTTCTCCCACCTTTGAATGGCTAGCTGCGGCGGCACTGAGATGGACGTATTCTCTATCTCAAGAATCATTGGCAAAAGACATTTCACTACGGAAACCAAGGCGGACGAACATCACTTCCCTGCGCTCCGGTAGCGATATGGCCGCATGTCTTCCATATCCTCGTATAAAGGACCACGAATTCTTTACGCACCCGGAAACCGCCAACATTCCGATAATTGGAGGAGAGACACCTCATACGAGTCCCAAACGACGAACCTGCATAGGGGTATTCATGACAAGAGAGCCCTAAATCAGCGTTCTCCAAGTCTGCAGCAGTCAATAAGGTTGGATTTGAAGGCAGGGGAACGACTAGGTCATCCTCGTCGAAAACACTAACGCATGCTCCCACAGGATATCTCTCGCACAAAAGGAGAATTTTCCATTCATCAAACAAGCGTAAAGCGTACGTCGATCCACAAAAAGAAGAAGAAAACATACGGTATGATTTTCTTAACCCGAATAACCTTTGTTGGGATGCTCCCGCCAGAGTCAAACCTCGCGCCTTCACTGGAGAACTCGGGCTGGTTAGAAGATGGTTCGTCTCGTGCGACATGACAAAGAGAGAAACTCAACAAGAAGAACTCTTTCTCAAACGAGGAGATGATGCAATTACGTTGGGTATGAATAGTAACCTTAAAAAAGGAAAGAAAGCAATGAGGAACATAATGCTTCAGAGATTTTAGCATGGACAATGCCCCCGATCGAAGCGCGCGTGAAGGAAGGCAAAAAAGGAAACTTTGCTATCCGTAGAAACACCTACTCCCTCCTTGTTTACACCGGTCTCGCCACTAGCGCAATCAGCCTTCCCCACCTTGCGCCGGTCTCGCCCGCCTAGCGCAATTAGCTTCCCCAACTTGCGCCGGCCCCTTGACTATGCACGCTCGGTTTCCTAACTCGCGTCAACTTCCCTATGACCGCCAAGTCACGCCCGCAAGCACGCAAGACTTCTACACGTTGCGCTCGGTCCCACCAGCTAGCACACTCGCCCTTCCCAACTCATGCCAACTTCCCAACGTCGCCCAAGCCGCACCGAAGGCCCCACCAATTGCGCCAACCTATGTGCACGCACGGCTTCTACACTTTGCGCCGGTCCCACCGGCTTGCCCACTCGTTTCCCAACTCACGCCAACTTCCCAACGTCGCCTAAGCCGCATCGGCCCCACCAATTGCGCCAACCTGCAGGCATGCACGGCTTTTACACTTTGCATACGGTCCCACCGGCTAGCCCACTCGGTTTCCCAACTCACGCCAACTTTCCCAACGTCGCCCAAGCCGCACCGGGCCCTGGTGTGCCTGACCTCCCGATTTGTGCAAAACTATCGAGGCAAGGATTCCAAATCCTATTTATAAAAGGTCGACAAGCCTCCTTCAATTTTCTTTACGGTTTCTTTGTTAATAGTTTGTCACCATCTTATGCTTACCTCGCAACAAAGCCCCTGTTCCGAGCTAAGCAGGGACTTAATGTTGATGGTGGTTTTTAGACAAGGGGTAAAATCGTAAAACCCCATGACCTAGTGTTACCCGCAACACTTTAACTAAGAGCATTTAACTCAGGTGTAAATAATTAATAGGGGTATTTTTTCAAAATACCAGTTATTAGGTTTTCAACCTTAACCCTAATTCCAAAACCAAGTCGCATCTTCACGCACTATGGCAACAATGCCAAACCAAGCGCACCTGCGCACCATGGCAACAATGCCAAACCAAGCCGCACCCTACGCACCATGGCAACAATGCCAAACCAAGCCGCAAGACATCACGCGACTATGGCAACAATGCCAAACCCAAGCCGCACCCTCGCGCACCAGGGCAACAATGCCAAACCAAGCCAGATATCGTGCACCATGGCAACAATGCCAAACCAAGCCGCATACATCGCACACTATGGCAACAATGCCAAACCAAGCCGCACCTGCGCACCATGGCAACAATGCCAAACCAAGCCGCAGATATCGCGCGACTATGGCAACAATGCCAAACCAAGCCGCACCTCGCGCACCATGGCAACAATGCCAAACCAAGCCGCACCTGCGCACCATGGCAACAATGCCAAACCAAGCCGCACCTGCAAGACCATGGCCGCACGTGCCATTGGCACATGCCAAAGACGTGTCGCAAGCCATATTTCCAAGCCGCTATGCCTTTGGCCCACGCCAAATATAGCGCCTTAGGTTTGCAAGACTTGCAACTAGGTCAACATGGCCGCACGTGCCATTGGCACATGCCGGCATGTGTCGCAAGCCATATTTCCAAGCCGCTATGCCTTTGGCCCACGCCAAATATAGCGCCCTAGGTTTGCAAGACTTGCAACTAGGTCAACATGGCCGTACGTGCCATTGGCACATGCCGGCACGTGTCGCAAGCCATATTTCCAAGCCGTATGCCTTTGGCCCACGCCAAATATAGCGCCCTAGGCTTGCAAGACTTGCAACTAGGTCAACATGGCCGCACGTGCCATTGGCACATGCCAAAGACGTGTCGCAAGCCCTATTTCCAAGCCGCTATGCCTTTGGCCCACGCCAAATATAGCACCCTAGGCTTGCAAGACTTGCAACTAGGTCAACATGGCCGCACATGCCATTGGCACATGCCAAACATACACGCTGGTAGCCTAACTTGCAAACAAGTGCAACCTACCACCAAGGCATTCCGCACATGCCAAACATACACGCTGTTGGTAGCCTAAACTTGCAAACCGTGCAACCTACCACCAAGGCATTCCCGCACATGCCATTGGCACATGCCAAATCCACACGCCGGTAACCTAATTTGCAAACCGTGCAACCTACCACCAAGGCATTCGCACATGCCATTGGCACATGCCAAATCCACACGTTCGGTAGCCTAAACTTGCAAACCGTGCAACCTACCACCAAGGCATTCCGCACATGCCATTGGCACATGCCAAATCCACACGCTTTGGTAACCTAATTTGCAAACCGTGCAACCTACCACCAAGGCATTCCGCACATGCCATTAGCACATGCCACACGCGCCACTAGCAGCGCCACTTGCACTCAAGATGCAACCAACACTCGAAACATCAACACAAAGCGGGGATGCTTCTTTAGGGTTTTGGTTTGGCGGTAATGAGATGCGGCGTACACTACGCTCACATTAAGAAAGCGTGAAAAGGAATAAAGCGGTCAAATAAAAGAGGAAATAATGGTGAAAAATGTTTTCACCCATTAAACCATGCGGTTACCACCTCCTCTCATTATTTCACCCTTTACTCTCTTCCTTCATGAGGCTGGGGTACGTTTCAATCTCGACTTGTATAAATAGGTCTTACCTATTTCCAGAGACAACAAGTCTCGGTCGAGAAAAATACTACACTCCCAGAAAGGCAACTTTGCAAGCTCTCCCAAAAGCTTCCACCTCTTGCAAGCTTCCCAAGCTTCTACTTTCTGATACAAGTCGAGATACTACTCTCCTCAACACCTTTCTTTGCTTCCCTCCCCAAATCAACCCTTCTCCTCCACTTTGTGACCAAAGCAAGTCTGGAACGGCCATTTCTTGGTTTAGGTAGGACTTATGTGATTGATCTCTCGAATCTATAAAGTGCTCACGTGCGCAGACATTTGTTTAGGGTTTGAATCCGTTTCTCACTCACCTACCGAATTTTTTGAAATCGACAGAAACGATTTTTACCCATAAACAATTGGATATTGCTATTCAAAAGGGCATTGATGCCCGACTTGTTCTTTATTTGCCAACTAAAAACCCTTGTGTGTAATTTCTTTTAAGAAAAACTTAATTCAAGTTAATGTTTTTTAAGAAAAACTTATGTTATCTTATCTATCTCATACCTTGGCAACGCACCAACTTTCGTGACTTGCTTTCCGTAACCGGTTCTTTTCATTCTTTTCAACACGCTGCTTCTTTTCTGTTTGTCTCTTGGCAAAAGGATCCTCTCCTGGCCCTGCAAAGGCCAAGACACAGAATACCATTAGACAAACTTTTAAAATGTATTAACTTTGAAGCTCTTTTGAACAGTCGCAAAACCCACCACTCGGATGCGGGTAGTGTCATAAAAGCTAAATTTGTCCTACAATTAAAATCTTGAAATAAAGCTAGTCCTTTACTTATTTTCCAATATTTTAGGGTATTTGATTCACTTATGGTTTAAAAATCAAAGAAACACCTGCACTGACTGCTGGTATACTTAGAATTGACGACAAAGACTTACATGATTTATTAGACCGTTATAGACTTATAGTATGTAAATATCTATCAAAGTGAAGCTAATGATGTCAATCAACACCAATTAACTGGTATACTTAAGTGGGAGACCCACTAAACAGCCACTAGTCCAGAAGGGGTTATAAATCACGTTTTTAAATGAAAGAATAATTGCGTGATTAGGATATTACAAACAAATCATGTTATATATTATGAAAATGGTGGGACCATTCATTTAACGCAAAAAAATCGTCATTTTTAAATGTGATAAATTTGTAGGTGCGTGATTTTTTATGAACCATTATGTCTCGGATCAAATATGTCGCATATAATAAGTTTAAATATGCCCTCATTAATATTATGTTCCCCGCCACAAAAATGGCTAACCACTTAGCATAGACATAGGCTTACTTGCCACAAGTGCGTTAACCATATCGGCTTACTAGCAACACCACAAAAACGTCTGACCACTGGCTTAGCACATACACCGGCTTGGTTGCCATAAGTCCATACCATAGAGCGGTACCGGTTCCTTTCTAACATAATAGTTAGCGCCCAAAACTATAAGATAAGTTCCGAGTTCATTTCTTCAGTCTTCACCCCGTCGTCTGTTTTTTTTTTCCCTCCGGAAACCTAATTACCAAAGAGGAGACTCTAACTTAGAAGAAGAAGAAGGTATTGAGTGAGTTTCAAATCCATATCATCTTTGTATCTGGGTTTTGCTAAGTTTCTACCTGGTCCCTAAAAAATTGATTTTGGTGACCAAAATTGCACATCCAAAGATTTTGATTTGATAAATTGGTTTAGGTAGAAATTGGGAAGGAATGATTTTGATTAGTTAGATTGAATGAAAGTTGTTTATGAATTCACTTCTTCAAACCCTTCTCTCTGTTTTTGTAGACAAAATCTAAGAGGAGATCGGAGAAGAAGAAGATATCAAATTAAAGTAAGTTTCAAATCCCTTTTCATCTTTGATTTTGTTTTTCTTGCTTAAGCTTCTGTCTGGTTAATCCAAGAATTAAATGGTAATTTTATTTGCTAAACCTAGAATAGCTTGAAAAGAAGAAGGAAAAAGAAAAGAACTTCGCAAGTGAAATTGGCTACAGACTTATATTGATTCAGTGAAAGAAAGTAGGAGGAAGGTGTAGTTTCAATTTGAAACGTAATGGAAGTATGTATGCTTGAATTATGTTATATGTAATTGAAATTTTTATTGAAGTATATGATATCTTTGAGATAGTGGTGATTGGATGAGTTTATATTCAAATGGAGATAAGGGTTTATGTGATATCCATTAAGATTAATTTCTTTAGTTCAATGTCTTAGTGAATTTTGTATTGTTACAAGTGCATTAGAAAAAAGATACCTTGCCACATATTATGACCATTTTAGAAAGTCATAACAATAAAAACAACATCCTATGTAAATTTTCATATCACAAGCACTAGGAGCCAAGTATATTACCAGTACATTGACCACTAAAAGATCTGGTTATCTTCTTGGAGCTAACATACTTAATAGGCATGTCACACATGAATCAATTCCTCGACTCTTGCATTACTAAATATAGTGCTACTCCCACTAAATAACAGTTCAAGCAATTTTGGCAAGAGGCTGGTAAACATGGAATCAACGAGACAAGAAAATGATTCATCCCTAGAGTTTGTGACCCCACGTGGCCTTGATTATCCAGCATGTACTGAGACACTCTGTAGAGGGTATGGCATACAGGTTGGGTGGATTAGTTATTAAACTATAAAATGAATTAATTACTTTAAGAATCAAAAGCACACATGTGTATGCTAGCTAGGAATCAGTATATTAAATAGCTTTAACAAAATCTCATAATTAGAGTCACCCTTTCCTTTCGGGTCTGTACTTATATGAGTGTTTACTGCTAGAGAAATTAAAGCTTCTAAGGCACTTGAAATTGGAACTAGATTCAACCTGTAACTGATGAGATATAGAAAACTATTAGATGTTTCTGAATTGGGATCGGTTGGTTCATTCTGATTCATATAGGTTAACACAAATGAATTGGAAAGACTTAGGGAATACACTGTTATGCTTCTGACAAAATCAGAAAGAAATTCTCCTCTGATCAAATCATCGCTAAATTGTTATCTGTTAGAGCTTTCAGACTTACGATGGACACACATGTAAAGATGAGTTCTTATGATCCTTATAATACCCACTCCAAACTGAATGCCTCTACTAGGATACACTAGATGGAACCCCTGCTGAAGCCTTTATCACTTGTTTGATTGTTTCTCCCTTAACACAACGCACACCAATTTAATTCTTATACATTTTCTACATCTGCCGCCATGTACCACACTTGCCTTAAGTAAAGGTATCTCAAGTAAGTAACTTATCTCGTGGCAGTAATTTCATAAAATGTATTCTTAATGGAGAACTGGGAAATCTTAGCTTTCTAATATTTTTGTTCTTTTGTAACAAAACAAAACCATTTTGGTACATCTTTCTTTAATCTGTGAGTATGTGCAGTATTTTTGTGTTCTTTTTCTGTATAACAGTGTTTCAGTGTTGATTGTTTTTCTAGAAACCAGTAAATTTGCATCTGCGTGACATTTAGGCTTTGGCTGTGGATCTTTGAAGACCTAATGTGCTTATGTATGCTGAGTTGATCATCTGTTATAATCTAAATCGGTGTAGTTGTGTCCAGTAATTCACTATTCACTGCTCCTTTAGTTTTATCAATTCATTTTTTTAACACGTGTTGCATTGTAAGAGAGGTTGGCTGCTAAGCTTAGCTCCTGCTGCATGTCCGGCTCCTGTGAGTGGTGTGGTTACGCCTTCTACACAAGTTTTGTAGTATCTATAGTTACCTTTTGTATGATGCTCTTGACAGTAAGCTTTGTTTGTCTAAATTTACTTTGTGAATTTGCTCCAAGCTTTGTTTTATTTTTTATTTTCTTTTAATGTGGAATTCGGAACTAAAATTTATTTTATTTGATCCTTCACGGTCTTACAGAATATTTACTAGCATCATATTGATTTTTATGTATGCCATTCAGGCTTAGTTGAAGTGATGTCTATTACACCTCCAAGCAAAGAATGGATGGATGCTCCATGACATTCACCTCAAGTTTTGAATTGAATTGTTGCTTCATTTTATCGAAGTGTTGTACTGATTGTTAATTATGATGTTACAAGAAAATGAGGAGAGGCGGAAGTTCAACACCAATAAGCGTCTCAACAATGACTCGTGATAAAATTTATCAGTACTTGATTTTGAGTGGAATTTTTTAGTATGACAAAAATGTTACTTTGAAATTTTTCCTAATGTACTTATTGAATTTAATCCTTTAGATATTCAATTATGATAAAAATATTGAGTTTCATCCTTTTTATTTTTTATATTTCAAAAAAATTATATTCATTACAATTGAATAAGTTACCAACCAAAAGCTTTGTATGAGTTGTTTTTATAATATAATATTTCATTGAATAAGGGATTTCATTTTATAATTACACAATTCTGATGCAAATTGCAAATCTCCACAATCCCGAAAATTGTCTAAATTCGAAATGCCGACTCTTTCAGTTTCTCAAATTTTACTCGAACTCATTCCAACTCGGTCAGATTTTTAACTGAAGTGCCGAGTCTTGATTATGTAACTAAATTTTGACATAAATCGTCTAAATTCGAAATGATGGAGTTGGGGTTTCTTCAGTTTTGCTCGAACTCGTTCCAACTCGGTCAAATTTTCGACTAAAGTGTCAAGTCTTGAATATGTAACTAAATTTTGACATAAAACGTCTATATTCGAAAGGATGAAGTTCTAGTTTCTCCAATTTTACTCGAACTCATTCCAACTTGGTCAAAATTTCGACTTAAGTGTCGAGTCTTGAATATGTAACAAAATTTTGACATAAATCGTCTAAATTCGAAATGATGGTGTTCAGGTTTCTTCAGTTTTTTCTCAAACTCGTTCCAACTCGTTCAAATTTTCGACTGAAGTGTCGAGTCTTGAATATGTAACTAAATTTTGACATAAAATGTCTATATTCGAAAGGATGAAGTTCCGGTTTCTCCAATCATACTCGAACTCTTTCCAACTTGTTCAAATTTTCGACTGAAGTGTCGAGTCTTGAATATGTAACAAAATTTTGACATAAAACGTCTATATTTGAAATGATGGAGTTCCGGTTTCTTTAGTTTTTCTCGAACTCTTTCCAACTCGGTCAAATTTTCAACTGAAGTATCGAGTCTTGAATATGTAACTGAATTTTGACGCAGATAAAAAGAATTCGAAAGGTTGAAGTTCTACTTTCTCCAATTTATCCTACCTCGATCTAATTTTCGTTCGAAAAATATTTTTATTGTTTAAGTTTATTACAATTGAAGTGTCGAGTTTTAATTATGCAATAAATTTTGATGTATAATTCAAAACTTAAACCTAAAATCTCGAATAATGCTATCTTGAGTACTAGCGATTTCTAAGTTGCCAAATTTACATCTCACTGTGATTCCGCTGTAACATTTACTGTTAAATGGATATAGTTTCAACAAAACTGCCTTTTATTTTTATTATTATAACACTATATATCATTTTTGAGCTATTATTCTTATGTTGTACAATTTTTTTCATTAACTGGATAGCATAAGAAGTTTTGGTATGCCAAGAGTCCTTGTTTATGCAGTTTCGCGCATTATTGCTTCCTGCTGAAAGGGTTACTTATTAGTTTCCAATTGGTTTTAAATTACAGTATTAACTGAAGAAACTAAGATGGTTAGATTATATAAGAAGTGATGCTATAGAATGATTACTTATCTAAGCATCTAATGGAATTTTGATGCAATTATCTTGTCAGTAGAAGCCTCTTCTTTATTGTCTCAAAGATGTCGTCTTTTGATGCAAAATTGTGCAAGTATTTGATGCATTTTGTTGTCACAGGAAAAGAAAGTCCCATTTGGTGAGATATATAGGCCAGATGTGTTTGAAGACACATAAAGTCACCCAGATGATAATCCCTCATCTTCTAAATAACTGGCAGCTGCAAAATTAGTAGGTTCCCCTGTTTTGTCTAATATTATTTATTGATATTTATGATATCAGTTGACTTTGGCTGGCTTCTGTTGATGTGTAGGCAGTAAGTGGAAAAATCTGATTTTTTTTAACGTACTTTAGCTAATTTTGTGCGAAATTGAACTCATGGGAGATAGTTTAGAGGCATACATGTTGATTTTCAACCATTGGTTCTTCACTTTGTTGATTTATTTCTTCACTTTCTTTAATTATTATCTAATTAAATTAAATTAAAATTAACTAAATAAGCGTTGTTTGGTCATTACAAAATTATTTGAGATAAGGGGTTTTTTAAATTACTTATGGGTGACCCGTTTTTGTCCTATTACGTGACGCCCCTCTAATGGAATGTGACGCCCCAATAATAGCCTACTTAAGAAAAGACTTTAACTTCCTAATGATAGATTTCTTCTATTTTTTCTTTTAATTTTTAATTTTTTTCTTTTTGAAAGACTAGATTTGGGTAGTTAACCAAGCTCTATTTCTGGAAGACAATGCTGGTTGCACTCATGCGTACCAAACTCTTTGAAGTTGCCCTTAGTACTCGTCCGAGTCCGCAGAAAAATTAATTTTTGGCTTAAGTTTAAAAGTTAGAAATTAGTTTAGAAATATATTTTTAGGATGACATCTAGAAATAAAAAATATTCAAGGGTATATAGGTACACATGAATAAATAACTTTTCGACTTTTCAAGTTAAAAAAAATGGTGGAAATTGTATAAATAGCTCTCATTTTGAAAGAACTTCATAAATACCATTCAGATATTTAAAAATACCCCTGCTACATCCGGAAGAAATTTATTTTGTTTATAATTACCTGAATACCCCGCTCCCCATACTAGTAAAACGATGAATTCTAGTATTTCGATATTTTGATTTCAGATCTGAGAAAAGAATTCCCTTTCTTCTCTTTGCTGCTCTTTTCTACATCACCGCCACTACCTATGCCATAGCCGCCACCACTCCATCGTAGCCGCCACCATTTTCCGTTGCAAGATCGAGAAAAACTTTAGACCTAGAGAGAATTGAAATCGTGTGTGTGTGTGAAAGAGAGATTTGTTCGCTGAAACTTATCAAATCTCAGCATATCACCTCCACCACCATCATCACCACCTCTGCAACTACCACCACCTCCATCACGACCGCCTCCTCCGACGGTGACTAAAATTTTAAAGGGAAAATTACTGATTACTTTTCCAATTTCAGATCTGAAGCTAGACATTCAATTTCAGACGGTGAGTAAAATCTCAGCATAATCTGTCCATAGCATGCATCGACAAAGGTAAGAATTCATTCTTCTTTTTGGAAATGAAGAAAGAACAAAAACTTCCAACCAGATATCCTTGTTTATAAAATTTGAATTAATTTATGTTGTTGACTTCATTTTTGATGTTGGTGAACTTGAGTTATTGATGTTGTACTAACTCATAAACAGTACTATGAAATGTATCGATATTTCTTTCGGTTATTTGTTATGTTTATTTTTTGCTTATCTTATAAGTATTTATCCTGATAGTGGAGGACTAGTTGCAGATTTTTTGTTTTTGATTGGGAAAACAGAATTATTACCATGAGAGTTTCACATGATATTTGGTAAAAAAAATTGCATTTGTGTATCAACAATGGAAAAATGGAATCAACAACCAAATTTGTGTATTAACTATAGAAATTGATCTTAGTGTAAGGAGTCAACAACAAATATTTGTGTATCAACAATAGAAATTGACCTTAGTTTAGGGAGTCAACAACCAATGTTTGTGTATCAACAATGGAAAAATGGAATCAACAACAAATATTTGTGTATCAACAATAGAAATTGACCTTAGTTTTAGGGAGTCAACAACCAATGTTTGTGTATCAACAATGGGAAAATGGAATCAACAACCAAATTTGACAAATATTTTTGAACTTTTGATTTTTTGGATCAACTTCAGTTTTTGACACCTAATATTAATGGCGGCGTTGGCGCGGCGGCAACAACAGTGGTGGTGGTGTGTGATGGTGGTGGAATATTATTGGTGGTTGTATTTAGTAAGTGGTGGTGGTGGCGGAGTGGCGGTGGTGGTGGTGGAGTGGTGGTGGTGGCGGAGTGGCGGTGGTGGTGGTGGAGTGGTGGTGGCGGCAGTGCTGTTGGTGGTGGTGAAATGGTGCTGCTGGTGGATGTGAAATAATAGAAAAATTAGTATTTTTTAATGGATAAGATTTTTAAGTGGAAAATAATATTGTAAGTGATGGTATTAAGGTAATCTGTTTTTTAAGGGATAAGATATTTAAATAATATGGGTATTTATATTGTTGTATAAGGGTATATTTATTGGGTGTCAAAACTAAGGGTATTTAATAAATTTACCGAAAAAAATGAAACTTTGGAACAAAATTTAAGCATATTTGGGATTATGTTCTTATTAGTATTTTGATGTACATGACTTGAGAAGCAGAAGTCTCGTCAGCTCCAAAACTCCATATTATTATTAGTCGGGCAGTTTTGCTTCACCGACTTGAGAAGCGTCCAAGATTCACCACAAGACATGTAATTCGATTCATATAAACGACTAGAACCAAGGGCGAAGAAATTCTGCTAAATTGAAGTAAATACACAAAAGAGTAATTCTACATGGACTGCCCATAAAAACTAAACAAAAACCGTGTACCCACCTGCAGTTAGACCCCGCACCCCATGAAGTTAGCAGGGGAACACTTTTGGACCCCACCATAATGAGTATACGGTTTTGGTGTAGTCTATGTAGGCGACCTACTGGGAATTTTTGACAAACAAAATACGTCTTTGGCTTATCGGTCGCGCTAGGCGCATTGCTACTTGCTCGCCACTTTCACGCGGGCTGAGTTGGTGTGGTGATGTGGCCAGGCGATGTGTATATCACTCATTCCACGTATCAGTCTTTAAGAGAGAGATGAATGTTTTATCTTAAAACCAAACCTTCTCTTCCATCTTCATATCCCTCTTTCCATAACAACAATAGTTGTAAGGATCTAGAGTTTGAACAATCTAAATACTAATCAAACAAATGGGTGAAAATAATATCAGTACATTGATAAAATGGGTAAAATATGGGTGAGAGATCTAGCGAATGTTGAACTTCATCTTACTGATGTTTGTTTAGAAGATATCGTCTCCTCTGCACTCCGGATAATCATCATAATCCTCCTCTTCAATTGTTGAGTGTAATCTTATTTAATTGTTTGTATTTCAATTTATTTGAAATGGACTTTAGGGTTTGAGATGGGAATTTAAATGGATTTGAGTTTTTATAGAATGGTTCTTGAAATTTGTTGTTGGGTTCGTATGATTATTTAGGAATTTAAATGGGTTATTCTTAAATTCTCAATTAGATTATTAGTTTTAAGAATTTAAATGGGTTATTCATGTAGTATTTACTCTGCATAAAAACAATAGTCCTAATTGCTAACTTCAGTTCGTTTATTACTGTTCAAGATGCACAAACATCAAAAGGTGCACAGAGATTCACTGCTGCAGTAGCTAACACTAAATAGAAAGAAGAAAAGATAAATCTGCATACCCATTATTACTGCTGTTTAGATTACTCACTGGTTGCTCCTTGTAGATGTATGGCACTCCTTGTTTTACTTGCCAGAATCTTAGTTACATGATCATGCTCTGGTTAAGCCTTGTAGTGATGATAGTGAATAGATTTCTCAAGTAATAGTGCAGGTCACCACCTGCAAATGAGACTGGTAACAATTGTTTGATGTATGTTGTATCAGAGGTAACGAGAGAGCACCTCGCCCAAAATGTAGAGAAAAGTATGATTGTCCAATGCTTACTTTTTTTTACTCAAGCATCCTCTAACATCTAGTTGTTTCTCAGCCTATAGAATGTTGGAAAAATTGGGTTAAAAACAAGAGGATGAATAAAGAAAAACAGAAACCAAACAATGGTGTACCCCGACTTCAAGGCTCTTTCGATTCTCTTAGACAATAATTCGACCTTTCCTAATTAACTTGGCGAGTACAACAGTCTATCGAATTATGCCTTCAGGATTTAATGAAGCCCTAACACCGTAATCGAATTCAAGGATTGTACTTCCTTGACCCGACCAAGAATCACACTGTATAAGATTCTGATGATGCTATTAGAGAAGAAGAAAACAGATTGTTTTTTGATATGATGATAAACGAGTTTTGGGAGATGCTATTTATAGATGTTTTCGCATCTGTTGGGAATGGCGTTTGTTGGAATCGAAACGATGAGTCTCTTCATCATCAGACATGAATGGCGTCTGTTGGAATCGAAGATTCTGGATATGATTCTAACTGTCGAAACAGTTACGTACCACCAAAATATTAGTTTATGTACATGACTACATAGTAGAGTTCCATGTGAAAATATTCCAACATAGATGAAAATACTCCAACATAGAATTTGTAAACTTCTTTGTGATAGAAACTGTGGCCACTTATATGATTTGATTTTACTTTTGCAGGCTATGTTTAGCTGATCTCAGTGTGACTCTTCAAGTTGTTCCCTCAAGAAAGAAGTGGACAGGAGAGCTCCGGGTGTTGGTAAAGTTATGATATCAGAAGCTGCAGGAAGACTGCTACACAAGAACAAAAAATTGGAGGAATTTAGGATGGAAGTGGAATTGGACCTAGAAATTAGGTGGTTAAGAATCTAGTGCATAAATCTAGTAACTTACATGGAACTCTACTATGTAGTCATGTACATAAACTAATTTTATTATTTTCTCGTCAGAAAGATGTCTGTAAATTATCTCATATATTTTCAGTTTAAAGAGTTGGCATCACTTGTAGACAAATTTTTCTCTCCTATTGATCAATATGCTTGTAGAAAATTTGCTGCTCTCGCTTAATTGCAGCTAGTTCCTTGATATTGAACTTAAAAGTCCGATAATCCCTTGGTATTGGACAAGAAAAGGATTCTTTATGTTCTGATGATACTCTTAGTAACGCCACAATTTATAAGATTTTTTTTTGGTCAAGTCATGGAGCGTCTTCCATGCATTTAATTGCATTTCTACGGATGATACTCTTAGATCTACGGATGCAATTTAATTGCATTTCTCTCTTTCTAGACACATCATCCGGTGATGTGTGAAGAAATAAAAGCCAGATATCAAGTCCACGTAAGAAGGCGTGGAAGTAGCGAGTTTTGAGCGAGTTTTCTATCATTTTCCTTGGCCTATAGCAGGTAAACCTTTTAAATTCATAGTCTGCCGGCCTGAATACATGTAGCTAGCTACTTTTTGTTTTTAGGCATACATGGGCCGTACAAGTACAATATTTGATTAACTTATAATAAAAACATGGCTACTAAGTGCTAACTAAGCTAATGGAATCTCCCACTTTTTCCACTTCTCCTTAGAAAAAAAAAGAAAAAAAAAAGAACGCAACTTCATCTTCTTGCTCAGATCTAAATTTTTGGGACTAGATATGAGCAAGGATATTAGTTTATTTTTTTGTTATTTTAAGAATAAAAGGATTCTTTACTATTAGGGTTTTAGTTTCACTTTGTTTGCCGGCTATGGCTTTTTCTCTTCACCTTCATGATGATTTTTGTCATCACACCTATGTTGATTCTTGTCTTCACATTCATGGTGATTCTCTTTTATTTTAGTGGTTATTTGTTCATGATTATATGTTTGTTCAAGTACATCGCCGGATTCAGGTTACTCTCGATTCTCGGTCAACAAATTTGCAGATTACTCCTATGTGATTGGAGCAATATTACTTCATTACGAAGACGATTTATCAAACGGTCCATAAATATTATGAACACCATATTCTCTCCGATTCAATCGGTTGTTGCATTCTTGTATTAGGTCAGTATTTGGAATTCCTTCTATTTTCCTTGTCAATCATGTATGGCTACAAGAGTGTTGTTTCTTGTTACTTCTTGAATTTGATGTACTTGAAATCTATATAATAATGTTTTACCAAAAAAAAAAAAAAAAAAGTTGCAAAGCTAGTGGGATACCCAATTCGCTTGGGGGTTTACACAAAAATCCAAAATAAAACAAAACATCATCTCCAAAGAGAATAAGTACTTGTTATCGTAGCGTGGAATCATGTATGTGTTCCTAAGAATTTTCCATTTCTCGAGGTCTCAACGAAGCGTGGAAACATGTAAAAACTTTTGAATGGAAATTGAAATAATATAAGGCAGGGAGT
>JAJJWW010015388.1:0-22860 GCA_023531295.1 Papaver armeniacum
GGTAACGGTTTCTCCTTGTTCATGTTTTTAATTTCATCTTTTAAAACATTGAGACAATGTTAGATTTAAGTTTGGGGTATGGGAGAAACTTTTAGTGCAGTGAAATAAAACCCAGAGCCTAGAAATTTATGTTTATTAAGGATGGCACTAACCAATCTAAGTGGGATGGAAGCATCTTGGTTGTAGGAGTTGAGAACCAACTGATTAGATGGAAACATCTAGAAGAGTCTATTCATAAAAGTACAGAGCTCAGGTGTTAGAAAAGAAAACATGGTAGTTTCGCCATATTCTCGTGATGGAAACATCGAAAGAATCCTGATCACTTCTTTTTTCTTTTTACCATTGCTAGGGTGAAATAGAATGGCTGGTAGGCTTAGTAATGTGGTTTATTTTATGCCTACATGTTATAACCGCAAGTGCACGGTGTCTAGTCTGTAAGACAGGGCAAATACGGGTCGATCCACGAGAAAGTGGTGTGTGCTATTGATAGAACTAAGGCTTACTCTAAACCGAATTCGTCGTGAATGTAACACAAATATGGGATTTTGGTGTCGATAGACGACTGAGTTGGAATTGTGACAAGTAAGGGTTTGTTGTCGAAATGACTAAGTTGAGATGGTGACTGTGACTCCAAACTAAGGTAATGCTAAGCACAATATGTTGAAACTGATGAATTTGTGACACTAGGGTGATCAATTCCACCCTCTGATCTTATATTAAGACACTGTAAATTTTCACCTTGTTCTACTGCCTTTCTTGAAGGCCTTAATTGGATAATTGATGACTAAATCTCCTTACCTACTCCCTAGTATCACTGGGTCTTCTTACAATACCAAAGGATCACTGTGCAACTTTGGTTCAATAGTTCACTATTTTCCTATGCAATATACACATTAAGAACAATTTGATAATCTACTTGCTCAATATTAAATCAAAGGGTTTCATTACACCCTAGTTTAATTGTTTAGAACATGATGGTATAAAACAAATTCGAATTAAAATTGCGTAACTCAAACCCTAAACATGCCGTGTTCTCAAAAAAGAAGAACAAACAATATATATCTCTCACAAACACTCTAGATCGCACTAAGGACACATACCCATCCTCTCTCTTCTCGCCAATTCTGGCCATGGAACCCAAGCACGGGTTGTCAGACAAACCCTTGTTTCACTATCTCTCACTTAGCCTCTGTGGCTAGAGAAGCTACGTAAGAGATAATTAACACTAGGAGCGGCGACGCAGTGCAGCCGTGGTGGCTCCGATGGTGCCTGGAAAGGATTTGCAGGTGGTGGCTCGCTCTAGAGCTTGGTCGGGGAAGAGGAGAAGGGTAAGTCTTCCGTGTTGTCTTGGGAAGAAAGAGAAGGAGAAGAGAAGAAATGGGGTGATGGTCGATGGATAAGGGTGTGGTGGTTTTGTTGTGGAGCGGGGACAATGAGAGTTGAAGTGAGGGGTGCAGCGAGCGTAGGATCTAGGGGGTAATATCTGAACGGTGCGGGAGAAGGGTTGTTTTGGTGTTGAGTAGATGCATCAAGGACGATGAGCAAGAAGGGAGCGACCGTAGGATGCAGCAGTGAGATCTCAACGGCTTGGGGGTGAACGGTTCGGATCCGGGTCGTGGGTAGCTCTAGCCCATGTCTTCCTTGTTGGGCTGTAAACTGACACACGGCTACGGCTTTGGCTTTCGCTCCATGTTGTAGACGCTCGTCTCCCATTCTTTGCTCTTTTGGCTCCTCAATTTCTCCGAGCTTTATTTATTACCTAAAAACACAAAAATTAATTAGTACAAATATTTATTCTTGAAAACAAAGAAAATACAGAATTTGGGATAATATCTGATTTCTGAGCACAAAAGATGAGTTAAGTGCCAATAAATAGATGTATAAATACGCAATATTTGGCACTCATCAATGGCTGAGACAAAAAAAAATTTGAGACCATACCACCAGACCAACCAGAATAAATACAATAAAGTCGACCACTGGTACCCTTGTATATGCCAGCTGAGTTGACCTAGAGTTAGGATTATCGACCACCGGTTCCCTTTGTATATGCCAAGATATTTGATATTAGTCCGTACCTCAATATCTCACCATTAGATAGGTTCACCTTAGTCAACATCTATGTTTTTATCTACATCCATCTTCTTAATCTTTCCATGTGATTGGTTGGGATCTTGGTTTATGATGTCCGTAAAACTATCTCGAGTAGAGAGCTCGTCACTTTATATGAATTTTAGTATGCTTTGAGTGCAAACTCGTGTACAACAATTCGAATTTTGCATCGTGGTACTTCTTCCGTAGTCAATGATTGTATGCCACCCAAGGAGATTCTTTAGTGCCTTCCAAGGTTCTCCCGAGATAGCTAGGGTCCTGGAGTAAAGGTTTTGTGGTACACTCTCGGTAAACCCTCCGAGACAACACTCCGCCACTAGGGCCACCTAGGGGTTCAAATGATTTTTATTTTCTAGAATAAATTTGCTCGAGGACTAGCAAATAATAAGTTTGGAGGTATTTGATAGACACATTTTTGTGTCTAATTTGATCTCAATACTATATATTGTCAAGCACCCGATTTTGTACTAATTTTGGTGTTTTGTGTTTTTGTAGGTATTTTTGGGAAATAAACATTTTTGAAAAATCGTTCTAAAACTACTCTGAGAACCCCTGAGGACATTTGATATTCTAATTTCACTTTGGGATAAGGGGCAACCTAACCGCTAAGGGGCAACCAGCTCTATTCGCACCCTGGCTCGGGATAAGGGTACCCCCTTTCTTCTTCGTTAAACGTAATTTGGCTGAAAAAAAAAAACACTCACCGCGGAGATTCGTTATGGTTTTGGACGTGATTTTCATGCAACTTTCGTGATTCGCTTTGGTTTGGGCCTCATAAGGGTAAACAGTTTGGTAACTTACTGGATTGGAGAAATAAGGGAGTTAGTTGCAAACACGAGAGAACATAGAAGAATATTCTCCCGTGAGATATTCTCGAGATTTTGTGCCATTTTTGGGTGATTTGCGCGTGCTCGAGAGAGTTTGACATCATCCGAGATCAAGTGAGAAGCATGTCGGGAGTGTGTTAAGCTACAACAAACACGTGAAGAAGAAAATAAAGGAATTATTCCCGTAACTTGGCTGGAGTAAATGAGGATTATTTTGGGTTATTCTCGAGATTTGGTGGTGTCTCATGGGTATATATAGAATGCTTGGAAGTCGTAGAGGATGGAGAGATTGGGGATAGTTTAGAGCAACAAAAGAGTCGGAATTGGAATTACAGTGTTTATCACGCTCCCGTGAAGAGCACGAAGAACATTAGATCAGGGGACAACAGAGAAGATACAAGTGATAACGACTCACAAATGGGTCGAGTTCAGAGGGGGCTGCTTTGGAACAAAGGCAAAACGACGTTTTTATTTATCGTTCTCAGAATATTTAGTTTTGTAACAAATATAAGTGTTACAAAATCCAAGCTTTTATAATTTTTCTCCCAATTCATTTTTGTGAACACATTTTTGAGCAAATGAAAAATTCCTTTTGAGTGTGTTTTCACCATGTGGAGCTAGAACCCATCACCGGGACGATGAGGAAGCAACTTTTCATGATTGTGGTAAATGAATTAATTTTTATATGACTTTTTGCATAGATTTAATTGTTTTATGATTTCTATTAATTATTTGTTATTTTGTCTCGATGTCGCATGCTTAGTTTAAATTACTTTTGATGCGCTATGCACGACTTACAGATAATGTTTTATGAAATCTATTTTTGGCAAGGAATTAGAGTCACTACTTTTTTTGTTTGAGATATATTGTCTAAAGTTAATGACTCGAACCACAAGAATATGAAAAGTAAGAAATCCCGCAAAGGCCCTAGTGACTCTTCATCCTGTGACAATATTTGTATATTTTTCTTTTATTTTCTTTTATTAATTCTTAAAATCAATCTCCTCAAGTCCGAGTGAACGACAACCCCTATTACTACAACATCATTGAAAAATCACATCACTCTCGTCGAGGGCCTTCCGAAGATATAAAATTTATCATTTTTGGACATATGGTTCAAAGATATTTAAGTTTTAAGTTTTTATTTATTATTTTTATTACGAGAGAGAAAAAAGTGAAAAAACGGTATTTCTGCCACCATTAAAGGACTGTGACATCATTGATGACATCATCCCGCGTGGGTATTGTCCACCCAAAGACCAAACAATAATTTTTAGGACCAAACAACAATAAATATTTTTAAAAAGGACCAAACAGACAGTTGACTGAGTCAACTCGACCAAACTAACTCTAATATATTATTCCTAGGACCTATTAGTATTTCCTACATCTGACAATTAATGTTCCTATAAATTTATGTAAGTTTTGTTCACCGGAGTCGGAGTCTATTGAACACATTTTTGTGTATAGCTGTTTTGCTCAAGTAGTACGGTGTTTCCCTCTCACGCTGAGTTGGTTTGGCAAAAAAAAGAAATTATTTTTAGGCCCCTTCATTTCGGAAACCTGGTTCCGCCACTACTCGTTTCCAAACCCTTCTAAGATGTTGTAACAATACTTAAACCCTAAAAATCACGTCCGAGCCCAAACCAGTCTCCGATTCGTTAAGAACTTTTGCACCAGCCACAATAGCAAATTTAGGTCCAAAGTTCGATTTTCTTGGTTGTTTTGTAACTTTTGTTGATGGAATTGGTGATTACGTTACTCTATCAATTGATTCAAATGTACAGCTAGGTGAAATTCAGATGTCATCTATTAATGATTGTTCAAAATTGAGTAAGAACCCATTGTGGAATTGTGCTGGAATTACAGCAATTTCAATTATGAAAATGCTAGGGATTAAATCTGTGGATCTTTCTTTCTCTCTTTAAAAGTGATTGCCTTTAGGTAGTGGTCTCGATTCAAGTGATACTAGTGTTGCGCCGCCGCAAAATGTAGTTAATGAAAGTTTTAGGGGGAGTGGGATATTGCTGATCTTGTTTTAGCTGACTTAATTCTAAGCTAAAATATCTTGTTAACATAGCACCAAGCACTAATGGGTGGATTTGTTTTGGTTCAGAATTACAATCCGCTGAATGTATTTAAACTGACCTAAACCATATAGCAAGAGTTTGATTTAATCAAAAAAATTGTGATCTGGGACTGGGTTTGAATTAAGCTGATGCTACTCCAACTATCTTTTTTACTCCTTTAAATTTAAGTGCTAAATCGATGTTTGTTATTGATGTTGTGATTCAACAAGAATTTAGTTGACGTGGGAAATAAACAATCCCAAAACATACAGAAGAAATCCCGTGACACTAATAGGGATGGGTCCCACCCCTTTAGTGCCACGGGATTTCTCCCGGTATATTCCACGGTCATTGTAGCACTATTGCAAAACATGTCACACAATCATCTTTTTACCACCACGTATTATACCTTTGATTAGTATATAGTAGTACAACCTCTTTGTTTTTATTTTGTTTTGAAGCATCGACCTCTTCATGTTTCCCACGTCAACTAAAAACACTTACCAGAACAGTGACATGTTTTCAAGCCTAGATTGACCTGGTTAAAAGCGCATGCAATCACTTAGAGAATGCATAACTATTTTGCACGGATTAAATTTATGCAAGGCAGGAAGGAGAGCCAAAGTCATTAAAAGAAAATATCACCCACCAACATATCAGTACATAATGGTGTTTTTGGTTTCGGGCATGCTAGGATTAGACAAAAGCGTGTATATATTTGAGAAAATGGGTCATTTGTCCAAAAAAATTAAAACACTGCTCAAAATGGACAAGTAAAAAAGTACGGTGAAATAGCCAAAAAAAAATAGCAAGGATGAAACTCGGATTCATCCCGGGCTTATACTTAAAAAATAGTAAGGATGAAACCGGATGCATCCCGTGTAAAATAAAAATAAGAAAAAAATATTTGAAATGGATGTGATGAAACCGGGTTACATCCCGCCTATTTTTAAATTTTTGTCCATTTAAACAAGATCTTTTAATTTTTGGCTATTTAAACAAGATCAAAACCCGAGTGTCTTTTTCACCCGTAAATTGTTGATTTTGGTCTTTTTGACCAATTTTGTGTATATATTTCGCATAAAAAAAAAAGAAACAAGAACTCCGTGCTTTTAGACGAATGTTAAATGTTAAGATTAAATTTTGCAGAAAGTGGTATGGAATCGATCTAAACAATTAGATTACGTGCAAAACCCTGCCGACGATTGTAGTCCCTACGAGTTAAAACAAGAAACTGTGATTTAATTTTACAAATTATGAATACAAATTTTAGTTTTGCGTCAATTTTTTCGATCAGTCGTTCTACCGTGATAGCGTAATCTAGTTTTAGGTAACTAATTTTTCAAATTATTTTGAGAGAAAAAGTAAATAACTTTTTTATTTAAATCTAATTTTTATCATTCTTGTGGATAGATGAAGAGGGGCCACGTACTTAAAGTATGTCGCCCGACCACATCACAGCCCTAGCACCTAGCAAACGGACGCGATGGACGGCCACACTCGCTCATTATACTCGCACCTCATTTTGGGGGTATGGGAGAAACTTTTTAGTTGCAGTAAATAAAACTCCAGAGCCTAGAAATTTATGTTCATTAAGGATGGCACTAACCAATCTATGTGGATGGAAGATCTTGGTCAGAGGGAGTTGAGGAACCAACTGGATTAGATGGAAACATCTAGAAGAGTCTATTCATAAAAGCACAAAGCTCAAAGTTTGAAAAGAAAACATGGTAGTTTCGCCATATCCTCGTGATGGAAACATCGAAAGAATCCTGATCACTTCTTTTTTCTTTTTACCATTGCTAGGGTGAAATAGAATGGCTGGTAGGCTTAGTAATGTGGTTTATTTTATGCCTACATGTTATAACCGCAAGCAATATTGTCTAGTCCGTAAGAGGTGGCAAATCACTTGTCGATCAACAGAGAAGTGGTGTGTGCCATTGATAGAACTAAGGCTTACTCTAAACTGAATTCACAAGAATGTAACACAAATATGGGATTTTGGTGTCGATACACGACTGAGTTGGAATTCAGGACAAGGGTTTGTTGTCGAAAATGACTAAGTTGAGATGGTGACTCGTGACTCTAAACTAAGGTAATGCTAAGCACAATATGTTGAAACCGATGAATTTGCGACACTATGGTGATCAATTCCACCTCCGATCTTATATTAAGACACTGTAAATTTTCACCTTGTTCTACCGCTCTTCTGGAAGGCCTTAATTGGATAATTGATGACTAAATCTCCTTACCTACCCCTAGTATCACCGGTCTTCTTATAGTACCAAAGTGATCACAAAACTTTGGTTCAATAGTTCATTATTTTCCTAAGCAATATACACATTAAGAACAATTTGATAATCTACTTGCTCAATATTAAATCAAAGGGTTTCATTACACCCAGTTTAATTGTTTAGAACATGATGCAAGTAAAACAAATTCAATTAAAATTGCGTAACTCAAACCCTAAAACATGATGTGTTCTCAAAAAAGAAGAACAAACAATATATATCTCTCACAAACACTCTAGATCGCAATTAAGGACATACTCCATCCCTCTCTTCTCGCCAATTCGGCCATGGAACTCCAAGCATGGGTTGTTGTACAAACCCTAGTTTCAATTATCTCTCACTTAGCCTCTAGGGCTAGATAAGCTACGTAAGAGATAATTAACACTAGGAGAGCGACGCAGGGCAAAATGGTGGCTCGATGGTGTCTGGAAAGGACGGTGGTGCCGGTGGCGGCTCCGCTTCGTGAGCTTGGTCGGGGAAGAGGAGAAGGGTAAGGCTTCGCAAGTGTTGTCTGGGAAGAAAGAGAAGGAGAAGAGGAGAAATGGGGTGATGGTCGATGGATAAGGGTATGGTGGTTTTGTTGTGGAGCTGGGACAGCGAGAGTTGAATGAGGGGTGCAATGAGCGAGGGATCTAGGGGGTAATATCTCGAACGGTTGCGGGAGAAGTGGGTTGTTTTGGTGTTGAGTAGATGCATCAAGGGACGATGAGCAAGAAGGAGCGCACCGTAGATGCAATGGGTGAGATCTCAACGCCGGGGTGAACGTTCGATCCGGCCGTGGGTAGCTCTAGCCCATGTCTTCCTTGTTGGGTTGTAACCGACCGCGCGCGCGGCTTTGGCTTTCTCGCTCCATAGACGCTCGTCTCCCATTCTTTGCTCTTTGGCTCCTCAATTTCTCCGAGCTTTATTTATTACCTAAAACACAAAATTAATTAGTACAAATATTTATTCTTGAAAACAAAGAAAATACAGTAATTTGGGATAATATCTCGATTTTGAGCACAAAAGATGAGTTAAAATGCCAATAAAAGATGTATAAATATGCAAATATTTGGCACTCATCAAATACCCCAAACCTGAATTTTACTTGTCCTCAAGTGAAACAGAAATTAGAAATCCTAACTATACCACCTGTCATGGTCTCTCGAATGCATTTAGCGTATGCACTAAGCCCTTTAAACCACTAGGTGTCCCTAGTGGACGAGTTGTAGTCTCGTGAGGGTTTACCAGAGGTGTACCCACAAAACCTTCTCCAACTTCGTGAGTGTTAAAGAGTCTCAAGCATCCAAAGAGCTATGAGGACATAGAGTTTCTCATGCTAGTAACACGAAGTTAGAACTACCAAAGAACGCATTCTCATCCTTAAGTGGCCGAGCGAGAAGTAACCATACCATATGAAAGAATTCGGATTCGATTGTGATCATAAGCCTTCCGACTCCGCTCACCAATAGGGTTTTATGAAAATTGCACCAAAAAGACCGCTTTTTAGTCTCTCATGTGTGCAGCAGAATAAAGAGAGAAATCCCGCACACGTTGTGTGTAAGAAGGATAACCTTCCAAATAATTTCTCGGAGACTCCACGGTATGTGGACAAAAAGAATCTTTTCGATGATCTCTAAGAAAGGAAATCAACCATTAGTAAGGGTGGGAGTACTCACTTACCTTTTCACCCGATCGGCAATTAATATCACTCTCTCACAAAGATTCATGAAACGCCTTCAATCTTCGGCCTTCGGTCTTCAATAGTTGATGATTTAACTTCGAACTTCACAAAAACTTGACAAACATACATTTTTTTTTTTTTTTAATTTTTAATTTTTTTTTAATTTTTTTAATTTAATTTTTTTAATTTAATTTAATTTTTTTTTTTTTTTTTTTTAAATTAAATTGGAAAAATAAAACAATAAGACTCAATTTTTTACACTTGTCTTGATTTCACAAACTTCATTAATTCTCATCCTATTTTCTTTTCTTTGTTGCACATAAACCTTGGACTATCTCAACTTTTCTTCAAATATTCTCATGATGCTCCGCTTGCCGACGATGATGTGTTTTTGAATATGTTGATGTTGTTGAGAGGGAGAGAGTGATGCTAACCGCAAATCGGTATTTAGAAGAAGTTTTCATCTTTAAACGTCACCCTCATGATTGACGGAATTAGCACTCAAGAGATCAAAAATAGTGGCCGAAAGTGGTGCTATGGTTGGGTAGCTCACCATTCCTACCCTGAATTGACGACGTGGACACACACTCTAACAGCTTTTCTAGAAAGTCACAAAGAGTGAAGGTCAGACCTCGCTTGATGTAAAATGGGTAGTCTCCACTATGGGTGATCACAATTCTACTACCGAATATCTAAACAAGACCTAATTCGCCCTCCCATGGTTAAATCAAACTTTAACGCTCTAATCAACTAAGAAACCCGATTGCATTCTCCAAGATTTCCAAGTCTCGTTATTTCTACGACTCTCTATGTAAACATAGCTAGAAGCATGCTAGTGACTCTAAAAACTCTAAAAGTTGGAGGTTTTTATGCAAATATTTACAAAGAATTTTTTTTTTTTTTTTTTTTTTTTTTTTTTTTTTTACAAAGAAGTAAAACAAAAAGACTAAAAACTCTATATGCAAATCACACCCCCAAACCTAGATCAAACATTGTCCTCAATGTGTCAACAGATATAAAGAATTTAAACAAATACATACCATGAGAACTATGTTGAGAGGGAGAAAAGGGAAGAGATTACCTGGATGCAAGAGGGTGTTGCTAAACCATAGAAAGATGAATGCTTTGAAAGCAAACAATCAAGAGCGCAAGACAAAAAGTTTGGTTAGCACACATCAAAAACTATGCAAAAAGAAAAAGAAAAGGGAAAGAGAATGGATTGTTAGTCCATATGTATGTACACAAGTGAACTAGTCTAGTCCACATAGATGGGGTCTTCCAAGTCTACGGCCTCAACTTCGGTGGAAGATGCTCCGTAAATGGTTTCGCCTTGACCATTGACCTTGAAAATGTTCTTGTTTGCCGGGTTTTCAACTTCTACAGCTCCATGGGGAAAGACTAAAGACGTACCAAGAATGGTCCCGACCATCGAGAACGTAGCTTTCCCGGAAACAAGTGCAAACGAGTGTTGTACAATAAAACTTTCTCGACCCGGTGTGAAAGACTTGCGCAGAATGCGCTTGTCGTGAAACACTTTCATCCTATGTTTGTACGTTTTGGCACTATCATATGCATCGTTTCTCAATTCTTCTAACTCATTGAGTGAAGTTTTCTACGGGTTCCAACTTATCAAGATCAAAATTCAACTTCTTCACAGCCCAATATGCACGGTGTTCTAACTCAACAGTAAATGACATGCTTTCCGTACACAAGTTCTGTAAGGAGACATCCCAATGGGAGTCTTGTATGCAGTCCTATAGTCCCATAAAGCATCGTTTAAGCGCAAAGACCAATCTTTCCTAGAAGGATTGACGGTCTTCTCAAGGATATGCTTAATTTCCCTATTAGAAACTTCTATTTGGCCACTGGTTTGAGGATGGTAAGGTGTTACGACCTTGTGAGTGATTCCATACTTGCGCACTAGTGATTCAAAGGGTCTATTGCAGAAATGACTACCTCCATCACCGATTATTGCCCTAGGGGTTCCAAAACGGGAGAAAATGTTCTCCTTAAGAAAAGAAATAACAACTTTATGGTCGTTGGTTTTGATGCAATGGCCTCTACCCACTTAGAGACATAATCAACAAGAACAAGAATGTATAACTTACCTTCGTAGTTAGGAAATGGACCCATGAAATCAATACCCCAAACATCAAACAAATTTCAACAATCAAAATGGGTTGTAAGGGCATCATGTTTCTCCTGAGATACTTCCTAATTTCCGCATCGGTCACAAGCAACACAAAAAGCATGGCAATCCTTAAACAAGCAGTTGGCCAATAGAAACCGCTTTGTAAGATCTTTGCAGCTTTTCTTGGCACTAAAGTGGCCTCCACATGCATGGTCATGACAAAAGAGATGACGTCCCTTTGTTCGTAATTGGGGACACATCTCCTAATGATTTGGTCTTGGCGCACTTAAACAAATATGGGTCATCCCAAAGGAAGTGTTTAACTTCACCTAAGAATTTAGAACGGTCTTGTTTAGACCAATGCAAGGGCATTCTACCCGTAGCAAGGTAGTTCACAATATCAAGAAACCAAGGAATTTTAGACATAAGCATCAATTGCTCATCGTGGAATGATTCCCTAATTAGCACAAAAGATTCATCGTAAGGTTCGACATTCAACCTATACAAGTGATCAGCAACAACATTATCTCGACCCTTTCTTATCTCGAATTTCGAGGTTAAACTCTTGTAACAAGAGTATCCATCAAATTAGACGAGCCTTAGCATCTTTCTTAGACAAAAGATATCTCAATGCAAAGATGATCGTAATAAATGATGACCTTAGACCCTATTAGATAAGATCTAAACTTGTCTAATGCAAACACAACAAACTACCAACTCTTCTCAAAAGTGGAATAATTCAATTGAGCATCATTAAGTGTTTTACTAGCATAGTAGATCACATAAGGAAGTTTGTCTACTCTTGGCCCAAAACAGCCTCCTACAAAGATAGTCGACGCATCACACATAATCTCAAATGGTAATGTCCAAATGTGGTCCGACTATAGGGGCAAGATGTAAGGAGAGCCTTCAATTGCTCCCATGCTTCCTTACAAGCATCATCAAAGACAAATGCAATATCTTTTGCAAGAAGATTGCACAAAGGTCGTGAAATTTTACTAAAGTCTTTGATGAATCGGCGGAAAAACCCGCATGGCCTAGAAATGATCCGATATCCCTCACGTAACGAGGTTGAGGCAAGTGTTGAATGAGATCTACCTTGGCTTTGTCTACTTCTATGCCTTTTTCCGAGATGATATGCCCTAAAACAATGCCCGAGTTAACCATGAAATGACATTTTTCCCAATTCAAGACTAAACTCTTTTCCTTACACCTAATCAAGCACACAAGTGAGGTGATGCAAACACTCATCAAAAGAAGACCCAAACACGTAAAAATCATCCATAAAAATCTCAAGAAACTTATCTACCATGTCGGAAAATATGCTCATCATGCAACGTCAAAAGTAGCGTGTGCATTGCACATCCCAAAAGGCATACGACGATAAGCAAATGTTCCATAGGGACATGTAAACGTGGTCTTTTGTTGGTCTCTGGTGCTATGTGGATTTGGTTGTAGCCATAATAGCCATCTAAGAAGCAAGAGTGACTATGTTTTGCTAACCTTTCCAAAGATTTGGTCAATGAAGGGAAGGGAAAGTGGTCTTTCTTGGTTACCGTGTTTAGTTTTCTATAATCAATACAAACTCGCCACCCCGTGGTCACACGGGTGGGAACAAGTTCATTCATCTCATTTTGAACTACGTTGATGCCGACTTTTGGGTACTACCCGAATGGGACCGACCCACCGGCTATCGTGGACGGGTAAATGATACCCGCATCAAGCGCTTTTAGATCTCACCCTTGACAACATCTCTCATGTTGGGGTTAAGTCTCCTTTGCATTTCCCTAGATGGTTTAGTGTTTTCATCAAGGTTTATGTGATGCATGCAAATTGTGGGACTTATACCCTTAAGATCGGAGATGGTCCAACCTAAGGCTCCTTTATGTTCTCAAGTACTTCTAAGAGTCTACTTTCCCGTTTCGTGTCTAAAAATGATGCAATAATCAAGGTGTAAAGTGTCGAAGGACCTAAGAAAGCATACTTCAAGGTATCAGGTAATGGTTTCAAATCAAGCTTAGGTGGTGTCTCAAGAGGTGGGGCAGATTTGGTATCAGAGAGTGGAAGTGGTTCCACTGCATTATGCCACTTAGCAATATCCATGGGTGGAACAGATTCAAGCAAAGAGTGAATTTCACCAATGTACTTAGAATCGAAGAGATCTAAGTCAAAGTTATCTAAACATGCTTGCAAAGGGTCCACTGACAAAATGTCGGGCAAAGAGTCTTGGATCGACTTCGATCATGTTAATCTCATGCAAATCAAGATCATCACAATCAATGGGTTGTTGACTAGTGTTAAAAACATTCAAATTCTACTAGCCATGTTACCAAAAGACAATTTCAACACACCATTACGATGTTGTTGATGATGGCATTGACGTCGCCAGAAAGGACGTCCTAAGATCACAGGAATGTGATTACTTGGGTTTTGCACGGTTGAGTGTCTAAGACAATGAAGTCTAAGAAAGAAAAAATTTATCAACCTTGATTAACACATCTTCAATAATACCACTGGGATTCTCACGGATCTGTCCGCTAATCGAAGCATAACAATGGGCTTCAGCCTCCCCAAGGCCCAATTGCACATACACAGTAGTATGGCAAAAGATTCACACCGGCTCCTAAGTCTAGTAACGCCTTTTCGACCGTATGGTCGCCTATGTTGCATGTAATCGCTGGACTACCCGGGTCTCTAAACTTAGTTGGAATCTTGTTTTGATTATGGAGCTCACTTGCTCTGGAGAAAGGCACGCTATGCACATGAAGCTTTCACAGGTGCAAAGGTCCTTCAAAACTTAGCATAGGTGGGTATTTGTCTAATTGCTTCGAGAAATGAAATGTTTATGTTAACCCTCTGAACATTTCCAAAATCTCGTTGTATTGGTTACCTCCCCTCTCGTTGCACCAACTGCTAGGAAATGGAGCAACAGCACATGACTTGGCAGGAACATATATATTGGTAGGACTCTTGGTTTTATCAATAGGTTCGCATTCTTCTCTACGCAGATTTTTTCATCGTGTTGTGTGTACCGGTGAGTCCGATGTAGACTCGCTTGACTGGTGGTACACCTACATGGTTCTCAACAACTCTACCACTTCTGAGAGTGGTGATGGCATTCGCCCGACCGTGTGAAGGTTCATTGGTGTAGAAGAGCCCGCTCGAAACACATTCTTTGGATTTTGTTGGGTTTGACTAGGAATTTTCCTTCTCTCTCATTCAATGCATCACATATTTGACCCATCTTAAGTCTCTAGGTTTGTGAAACGTTGGTCGGTGGTTTTCCCAAGTTTTGTAAGATTTTGGGTTACCAGCCCACACGCCTTCAAAGCTAGTCTTTTTCTGCTGTGGTACCGAGGGTGTGGTTGTACTTTGGGGGTTTGTAGATATGAGTATCCTTGGTTGTTATTTGTTGGTCCCCTTGTACAGTCCCTGACCATGAGAAGTTAGGGTGATTCCTCCACCCCGGGTTGTAGGTTTGAGAATAAGGATTGTTCTCTTGCCTATGGTACAATGCATTGGCTTGCTCGGTTTTGGACTCTTGAAATGCGTGTAAGTCTGGGACAACTCGTCCACTAAATGGTCGAGCTATGGCATACGCACAAGTGGCCATTTCAATTTGGTCACTGAGAGTAGGGGCATTAGATTTTACATTCTTTTGCAATTCAAGCATTTCTATTCTCCGGGCCAAAGATGCCATTTTTGCATTTCCTCAAAGTCGACTCGATTCTATGAACATTGTCATGGGGTAGTCCTTCTCTGCTCACGGATGGACTCCCACCTGAGTCTTTCAGCGACTTCGACTAAGAAAGTCCAAGCGTCATCAAAGACTCTTGTCAATAAATACACCATTGCACATTGACTCGACCGTGGTACGGGTTCTAACATCTAGACCCTCATACAATATTTGCACGAGTCTCCATTTTTCAAAACCGTGGTGGGGACATTGGAGTAGTAATTCATTGAATCTCTCCAAGTATTTTGCTAGAGTTTCTTCTTCTAATTGCACAAAACCATTTAGACTTTGGCGAATTATCGCCGTCTTATGGTTTGGGAAAACTTTTGAAAAACTCTTTTGTGAGGTCATCCCAGAAGTTCTAATGGATTGTGGTTGTAGGGCATGAAGCCAAGACTTGGCTTTGTCTTTCGCAGAGAAAAAGGAAACAATCTCAATTTGAGGGACTCCTCTCGTCATTTGGTTAAAACGCAGAGTCCCACAAATATCCTCAAAGTCTCTCACGTGATGGTAAGGGTTCTCAAAGATCGACCTCTAAACACGGTAGCATATGAATGGTGCTTGCTTTCAGCTCAAATTGACAAGCATCTACTGCGTAATGATGCAAGAGGGCTGGCTTGCCCTAGTTGGGTACATGTAGTCCTTGAGACTACGGGGTGGGTTTGATTCATCACCCATGATTTCTGTTTCAGATAGGTCTGGGCTTGGGGTTTCTGATGGATTTGGGCTTTCTGTGGAAGAGCTGGGTATGCTGACGATTTCGTCCGGGCGGATTCTAACTAGTCGATTTGTTTGGTCTCTAAAAGACACAATCATAGCCTAGCTAGCGCATCTAGCATGTTAACACACAATCAAGTTCAACACGTAAAAGCAAAACTCAAAAATGACCCACTAATACAAGACTTAAGCCCAAAAGATGGCTTTGTTGATGTTGTGAGGCCCAAATTAATAGGTTGATTCTAGCCCGATGATGTGGGCTTAGATTGTTTTGATGACAGCCAAGAAAATGGGATAGCCCACTGACAGGGTGACGGCCTCTAGATTTTGTGGGCTTTTTGTGTAATGAGCCTGTGCCTGGGTGAAATGTGGCACGTTGTAGAAGCCACCCTTCTTGGGAAGCCTAGTGGTATTGGGTTCTAGCCCAACCTTGTGTGAAGGTTGGGCTTTGCAGGTAGGTTTACAACCCAAGCTTAGTGGGAGGCCTAGTGGTTATGTGCAATGCAATGGTTGCACAAAGACAGAAATACACAAGTGTCGGTAAATTACAACTGCCAAGAGTTCAAAAGACACCACAGCTTATATGGGCAGAGCAACACAACTTGTGCACATCACACCCAAGGTGTTACACAAGACAGCCCTCGTATTGGGAGCAAGGAAAGCACCACTTGGGTAAGGTGCACCGAGCAACTAATGCAAAGTTATTCTCAAAAAAAGACACAAAGACAAATTTGTGCACCGAAAATCAACAAAAATTGTGTGATGTGCACAGGGAATGGTTGTGCTCACCAAAGTGAAGCATGTGCTCGTGTATTTGAAAAACAACTAACTGCTATCACTATATCTGCTACTCAACATTCACTTCAAACCATACAAATTGCAGAAACTGATTCATACAAGTATGCAAATAACACAGCTGCAAAAGCTCATTCACAAATAAATTGGGTGATTGATGCTAACACTTCAAAGCATAAAAGTTCAAAGCATTTCGTATATATATTTCACAGATTTAGCGTATGAAACAACAAATAATCAATGCTAGCCTTTACAAGATGCTCGTAGGGTGTCGCAAGGTCTTATGGTCACAAAGACCACTTCGCAGATGTATGCACAGTAGATTGCAGTGTCGATGACTTAGCAAGTCAACAGTGGTAGAGCACTACACTTGGGTAAGCTCAAGGTTTGCTCAAACTCACATGTGACAGGCAATAAAAGTACGCCGCCACCTCACGGCTTCAGGGGCTGGAGCCGAGTACAGGCAGCCGAAAGATGAGCAAGCAGATCACGTAGCAATAACTAGCAAAGGCAATACAAGTTTGTAGCTACAACCAACTTGGCTTTCCAAGTCATGTGACTCAAAACTTGCGCCTGGGGGCTAGCAAGGCTCAAGTTATCATGCATTCATTCATTCATTCATTTATGGTTCACATACATTCATTCATTCAGCATGCTATGTCAACATTCATGTAAGCCAGGGTAGAAGATGATACCACCAAAGATAATCGGGTTTAGGCAAATCCACCAATGGTTCTTCGCTTCCTTGGTTTTTCTCCAAAATGCCCATTGCACTGCTACTCAAGAGAAAAATCTCTGATCTCAATGCCGCACAAATCAAAGGAGAAGAGCAAGACTTGCAGAGGAAGATAACCACCGTACTTGGTTGTCTGCTCTGTATGCACCAAACTGTGGGGGGTGAAATATCTAAGGAATGATGCAGAGAGGACTACAAGCTTGAGATGATACCGCCCACTAGTTACTTTACAGGGTAATGATGGAGATGATGGAAAGACCTTAACTTATGCTAATGATGCATATATGAACAGAGTTGAGTTAAGTTATACTAACATGTAGCTTATGCAAGACTAAGAGAGATTAACAGATAAACTACCTAACTAGAAATTATAATGACAAGATACTTAAAAGAGAGTACAATGCAGTAGTATAAAACAAAATGACTAAGCTAAGTTAAGCTAAGTTAACAGGAAAATCGAAAGTTTAAGCTAAGATAACACAAATGTTGCAAAAGAGCAAAGATTGTAAAGCACATATATACAATGGATGAACCTCAAAATCAAGAAAGCAAACACTATAGTCACAGGCACACTACCAATCACCAAGTTAATGCGCAAAAAACTTGGTAGGCTTAGTAATGTGGTTTATTTTATGCCTACATGTTATAACCGCAAGTGCACGGTGTCTAGTCTGTAAGACAGGGCAAATACGGGTCGATCCACAGAGAAGTGGTGTGTGCTATTGATAGAACTAAGGCTTACTCTAAACTGAATTCACAGAATGTAACACAAATATGGGATTTTGGTGTCGATACACGACTGAGTTGGAATTGTGACAAGTAAGGGTTTGTTGTCGAAATGACTAAGTTGAGATGGTGACTGTGACTCTAAACTAAGGTAATGCTAAGCACAATATGTTGAAACTGATGAATTTGTGACACTAGGGTGATCAATTCCACCCCTCGATCTTATATTAAGACACCGTAAATTTTCACCTTGTTCTACCGCCTTTCAAGGCCTTAATTGGATAATTGATGACTAAATCTCCTTACCTACCCCTAGTATCACCTGTCTTCTTACGCACCTGATCACAGTGCAACTTTGGTTCAATAGTTCACTATTTTCCTAAGCAATATACACATTAAGAACAATTTGATAATCTACTTGCTCAATATTAAATCAAAGGGTTTCATTACACCCTAGTTTAATTGTTTAGAACATGATGCAGAAGTAAAAACAAATTCGAATTAAAATTGCAGAACTCAAACCCTAAAACATGCTGTGTTCTCAAAAAGAAGAACAAACAATATATATCTCTCACAAACACTCTAGATTGCAATTAAGGACATACCCATCCTCTCTTCTCGCCAATTCTAGCTATGGAACCCAAGCATGGGTTGTTGTACAAACCCTAGTTTTCACTATCTCTCACTTAGCCTCTAGGGCTAGAGAAGCTACGTAAGAGATAATTAACACTAGGAGCGGCGACGCAGTACTGTGGTGGCCCGATGGTGCTGCCTGGAAAGGACGGTGGCGCTCGGTGGTGGCTCGCTCGTAGCTTGGTCTGGGGAAGAGGAGAAGGGTAAGGCTTCGTAAGTGTTGTCTGTGGGAAGAAAGAGAAGGAGAAGAGGAGAAATGGGGTGATGGTCGATGGATAAGGGTGTGGTGGTTTTGTTGTGGAGCGGGGACAAACAGAGTGAAGTGAGGGGCGCAGAGAGTAGGATCTGTGGGGGTAATATCTCGAACGGTCATGGGAGAAGTGGGTTGTTTTGGTGTTGAGTAGATGCATCAAGGGACGATGAGCAATAAGGAGCGACCGTAGGATGCAGTGGGTGAGATCTCAACGGCCTGGGTGAACGGTCCTGATCCGGTCATGGGTAGCTCTAGCCCATGTCTTCCTTGTTGGGTTGCAACCGATTCGCGCGCGGCTTGGGCCGCTCCATAGACGCCGTCTCCCATTCTCTTGCTCTTTGGCTCCTCAATTTCTCCGAGCTTTATTTATTACCTAAAAAACACAAAATTAATTAGTATAAATATTTATTCTGAAAAACAAAGAAAATACGTAATTTGGGATAATATCTCGATTTCGAGCACAAAGATGAGTTAGTGCCAATAAATAGATGTATAAATACTAATATTTGGCACTCATCAATGGCCATCAGACAAAAAAATTTGAGACCATACCACTGCATCAACCGAATAAATACAATAAAGTCGACCACCGGTACCCTTTGTATATGCCACTGAGTTGACCTAGAGTTGGGGATTATCGACCACCGGTTCCCTTGTATATGCCAAAAACAGTATTGATATTAGTCCTATTACAATATCTCACCATTAGGATAGGTTCACCTTAGTCAACATCTATGTTTTTCTCTACATCCATCTTCTTAATCTTTCCATGTGATTGGTTGACTCCTATTATGATGTCCGGTAAACTATCCGAGTAGAGCTTTGTCACTTTATATGAATTTTAGTATGCTTGAGTGCAAACTCGTACAAAGAATTGGAATTTCGCATCGTGGTACTTCTTCCGTAGTCAATGATTGTATGCCACCCAAGGAGATTCTTTAGTGCCTTCCAAGGTTCTCGTAGATAGCTAGGGTCCGGGAGTAAAGGTTTTGTGGGTACACCTATGGTAAACCCTCCGAGACAACACTCCGCCACTAGGGCCACCTAGGGTTCAAATGATTTTTATTTTCTAGAATAAATTTGCTCGAGGACTAGCAAATAATAAGTTTGGAGGTATTTGATAGACACATTTTTGTGTCTAATTTGATCTCAATACTATATATTGTTGGCACTCGATTTTGTATTAATTTTGGTGTTTTGTGTTTTTGTAGGTATTTTTGGGAAATAAACATGGAAAAATCTACTTAAAAACTACTCGGAGAACCCCAGAGGACATTTGATATTCGACCCCCACTTTGGATAAGGGCAACCTAACCGTTAAGTGGGCAACCCAAGTTCTATTCGCACCCCAGTTCGGATAAGGGTACCCCCCCTTTCTTCTTCGTTTAAACAGAATTTGGCGGGAAAAAAAAAACACTCACCTGCGGTATTCTGTTATGGATTTGGACGTGATTTTCATGCAACTTTCTCGTGGATTCAGTTTGGTTTGGGCCTGTTAAGGGTAAACAGGCTTGGTAACTTACTTGGATTGGAGAAATAAGGGAGTTAGTTGCAAAAACGAGAGAACAGAGAAGAATATTCTCCCGTGAGATATTCTCGAGATTTTGTGCCATTTTTGGGTGATTTGCGCGTGCCTGAGAGAGTTTGACATCATCAGAGATCAGTGAGAAGCATGCTGGGAGTGTGTTAAGCTACAACAAACACGTGAAGAAGAAAAATAAAGGAATTATTCCCGTAACTTGGTCGGGAGTAAATGAGGATTATTTTAGGTTATTCTCGAGATTTGGTGGTGTCTGATGGGTATATATAGAATGCTTGGAAGTCAGAGAGGGGATGGAGAGATTGGGGATAGTTTAGAGCAACAACAGAGTCAGAAATTGGAGTTACAGGGAGCTGCCATTGCTGCTCCTGTGAAGAGCACGAAGAACATTAGACTGTAGGGGACAACAGATAGAAGATACAAGTGATAACGACTCACAATCGTGGGTCGTAGTTCAGAGAGGGGCCATTGCTTTGGAACAAAGGCAAACGACGCTTCTTATTTATCGTCAGAACATTTAGTTTTGTAACAAATATAAGTGTTACAAAATCCAGCTTTTATAATTTTTCTCCAATTCATTTTTGTGAACACCTTTTTGAGCAATGAAAATTCCTTTGAGTGTGTTTTCACCATAAAGTGAGCTAGAACCCATCACCTGGACGACCGAGGAAGCAACTTTTCATGATTGTGGTAAATGAATTAATTCTTTATATGACTTTTTGCATAGATTTAATTGTTTTATGATTTCTATTAATTATTTGTTATTTTTTTCTGATGTCGCATGCTTAGTTTAAATTACTTTTGATGCGTCATGCTTACGACTTACAGATAATGTCTTATGAAATCTATTTTTGGCAAGGAATTAGAGTCACAACTTCTTTTTATTTGAGCTATATTGTCAGAGTTAATGACCGAACCACAAGAATATGAAAAGTAGTGAAATCCCCGCTTCCTAGTGACTCTTCATCCCGTGACAATATTTGTATATATTTTCCTTTTTATTTTCTTTTTATTAATTCTTAAATCAATCTCCTCAAGTCCGAGTGAACGACAACCCCTATTACTACAACATCATTGAAAATCACATCACTCTCGTCGAGGGCCTTCCGAAGATATAAAATTTATCATTTTTGGACATATGGTTCAAAGATATTTAAGTTTTAAGTTTTTATTTATTATTTTTATTACGAGAGAGAAAAAAGTGAAAAAACGGTATTTCTGCCACCATTAAAGGACTGTGACATCATTGATGACATCATCCCGCGTGGGTATTGTCCACCCTAAGACCAAACAATAATTTTTAGGACCAAACAACAATAAATATTTTTAAAAAGGACCAAACAGACAGTTGACTGAGTCAACTCGACCAAACTAACTCTAATATATTATTCCTAGGACCTATTAGTATTTCCTACATCTGACAATTAATGTTCCTATAAATTTATGTAAGTTTTGTTCACCGGAGTCGGAGTCTATTGAACACATTTTTGTGTATAGCTGTTTTGCTCAAGTAGTACGGTGTTTCCCTCTCACGCTGAGTTGGTTTGGCAAAAAAAAGAAATTTTTTTTAGCCCCCCTCATTTCGGAAACCTGGTTCCGCCACTACTCGTTTCCAAACCCTTCTAAGATGTTGTAACAATACTTAAACCCTAAAAATCACGTCCGAGCCCAAACCAGTCTCCGATTCGTTAAGAACTTTTGCACCAGCCACAATAGCAAATTTAGGTCCAAAGTTCGATTTTCTTGGTTGTTTTGTAACTTTTGTTGATGGAATTGGTGATTACGTTACCCTATCAATTGATTCAAATGTACAGCTAGGTGAAATTCAGATGTCATCTATTAATGATTGTTCAAAATTGAGTAAGAACCCATTGTGGAATTGTCAAATTACGCAATTTCAATTATGAAAAATGCTAGGATTAAATCAGGGGATCTTTCTTTCTCTTTAAAAAAAAAAAAAGTGATTGCCTTTAGGTAGTGGTCTCGATTCAAGTGATACTAGTGTCGCGCGCAAATGTAGTTAATGAAAGTTTTAGGGGAGTTGGATATTGTCGATCTTGTTTTAGCCGGACTTAATCGGAAGCTAAAATATCTTGTTAACATAGCACCAAAGACTAATGGGTGGATTTGTTTTGGTTCGAATTACAATCCGTCAATGTATTTAAACCGACATAAACCATACAAGAAGAGTTTGATTTAATCAAAAAATTGTGATCTCGGGGACTGGTTTGAATTAAGCCGATGCTACTCCAACTATCCTGCTTTACCTCCTTTAAATTTAAGTGCTAAATCGATGTTTGTTATTGATGTTGTGATTCAACAAGAATTTAGTTGACGGGAAATAAACAATCCCAAAACATACGGAAGAAATCCCGTGACACTAATAGGGATGGGTCCCACCCTTTAGTGCCACTCTGGGATTTCTCCCAAAGATATTCCACGGTCATTGTAGCACTATTGCAAAACATGTCACACAATCATCTTTTACCACCACGTATTATACCTTTTGATTAGTATATAGTAGTACAACCTCTTTGTTTTTATTTTGTTTTGAAGCATCGACCTCTTCATGTTTCCCACGTCAACTAAAAACACTTACCAGAACAGTGACATGTTTTCAAGCCTAGATTG
>JAJJWW010015389.1:0-94248 GCA_023531295.1 Papaver armeniacum
AGTGGGCTGGAACAGAGATTTACTGTGAGAACATGATCGGGTTTCTTACTTCAGTGAGGACAAGTTGATTTAAACATGCCAGTGGCAAATAGGTGCAGAGTGAATTAGATGGGAGTAGTGGTCCCTTATAGTGGAGACTACCCATGTTACATAATGTGAGGCACCAACCTTCAATTCTTTGTGCACAATAAATTTGTGCTTTTAGAGTGTTGATGCGTGTCGTAACCACAACAAATTAATTTAATACTTTACTACCCACTAACAAGTAATATAGGGTAGTCAAAATCGATCCCACGAGGAGCAAGGATCTTAGTGTAAGTTTGTCACAAAAAGGGGGTGTAAGCAAAAGAAAATAAACAAAACATTAAAAGATAAAGTTGGAAAAATAAGAGAGACAAGATCAGGAATCCTTCGTTACGAAATAATGAATCAAGTTATGTTCTTTTCCCTGTTATTAGTCATGATTATCACCAACCGTAGGATAAAGGTACGCTTAGACATGTAAGCCCCTAAAATCCCTAATTTCACCGAGCAATAGTCCGGCTTGGTTATCGATTCTATTCAAAAGAGACCACCTAGAGGTCACGCTACTAAGATGTAATTTTAATGCATTAAGATTCATGAATTGTAGGTTTAGTACTAGTAGTTAAACTTGCTTCGCTTGGTCTCACTTTCTAGCGTTGCTTTACACACAATTGCTCCACCGGAATCCTCTCGCAAGGTCCGTGTTTTCTACTGTGTGTAAAGAGTCGAGAACGATTACTATCCCCTAACTTATACTAGATATAGATCAAATTAACAAATCAATTTAAGGCGCACTCTAAACAACCTATCAATCAATCATGAATGTCTTTAAGATCACTCCTATTAGTAAAAACAAATCGATAATCATGTGAAAAGCTTCAAGATAGAATTGAAACAAAAACTCAAATCATATTAAGAACTAGAATTCATCCTCAATCAATACAAATTAGCTACTTCATGTTAAAGAGTTCACACAAGAATAAGAAAAGAAAAGTGTTGTGTGTGTGTAGAGATATCAAAGATGTAGAGAGAGGTGTGTAGAAGTTGTAGAAAACTTCTCTATTTATAGGCTTCAATATTCTCCAAATCCTTCCAAGGATTAGAATCCTTTTCCTTTTGCAATTCAATTTCCAATTTCGATCTTTCTCAACTCTCTCACCTCCCTTCCAAGTTTGAGTCCACCTCCATCCGATTTCTAGCCCAAGTCTTCACACCCATGAGAGAAGTCCATAGAAAAGTTCGAGATTTTGCTCACTGGGAACTGGATTATGGTTTGTGATGCAACCGTCGCCACGATGCACTGAAAATTTCTCTCTGCTGAAGGAATATTCGACGGACATCATGGCCTCGGCTCCATCGCTGAGGATAACGGCAGCGTGTCAACATTACACATCTAGACCAATAGTCAAGGGTCAAGGAGAAGAGAGGATCGAGTCGTAATCAGTCAGCCTAGCTAACCTACGATTGGTACTAGCTGGCTACTTGCCCAGAGCCAAATTGTTGTCGCTTTTTCTGCTGGCACAGACTGCATGGTCAGATCCTTCCCCTGTCGTAACTTTCTAACTAAGATGGCTATACCACTCAAGCATCCAGCACTTACAACTTTAGCTAACTCTCGCAATGCTTCACAACTGAATCCTTAGCAATGCGAAGCATAAGACACACCTCGCTTCAGCTCGACCACCACCATTCTTGCACATTGCCTAGCCATTGCAAACTCAACTTCCACCACCACTGCAGATTCTCGTTCCATGTCATTCAAAGCCACCTGCTCCAAAGACTCGAAGTCATGCTTCATTATTCTTTGCTAATCAACAAGAACTCTGGCCTCGTCCAAACTCATACTATGTTACGGCTTTGCATACAAAGCACTTGTGCATCGCGCACTTTAACCTGCTCTAATCTCTGCATCCCAAGCGACAACCCATCTCTGGCCTAGCCACCTGCCTGATTCAAGACCTGAAGCATTATCAATCTGCTTTGCCACTCTACTCTGCAACGTGTATCAGATCTCGTCAAGGTGCATAGCGAGCCTTGGACCCTCGGCCACTAACCTCGAACTCCATCAGGGACTTCCATCTGCAGCCTCCATTCTATCATTTGACACTGTCAGATATATGCAAGCCAAATCTGCCCGGCCAAGACAATGTTCCCTGCCTACCACTATAATCTCCATTCGTGCCGCTTTGATCTATGCCTGCAGCACTTCACTCACAATCCAGACTGCCAGGAACCACCACACCAGTGTTACTTGCAGCCACATTGCAATCCATCCCTAAAAGCTTCTCAGGCCCTGACAACTGCACTCCTACGGCACGGCTAGAAACCCGTGACTTAGCCGTTATTTATTGTCTGCAATCATTGGTCGCAACCCGAGCTACGTGGACTCATCTTCGATTCCTTGCACGACCAGCTCGATCTCCATTCCGTAAGGCCTTCGATTCCATTCCTGTCAATGTCTCTCGCTTGCCTCGATTTGACCAACCCCAACCCTAACAGCACCAAAGATCTGTTCAGTTCCATAAACCCTGCTGTAATGAGAACCCATATTTTCATTCTTGCTTCTCAACCCATCAGTGGCAAAATACCTTCTCAAAGATCAAACCCATCTCTTATTTCTTCATTTTAGCTCTGGGCATCACCAGTCTCTCCATTAACGGCTCAACTCGGTTCTTGAACAAATCGACAAGAAGAATTGTTGCTTTCCCAGCTTACGTATCATCGATGGCACTTCTCTTCTGACGACACCAAGAAACCCATTGTTCTTCACCAACAGCTCTATTTCAATAGCTAACCCTACTAATCACCAAATACTAGGCTTCACCGAAACTCGGACTAAATTCCTCCTAAGTCTGAAGTTGCATCTCTCTTTATCTCACGATTTAACCGAGCAAAGAATACGCTTTCTTGATGGAGCTCGATTTGATTGGGGGAAAATGATTGAGGAAAACGATCTTCTCGATGTAATGAACTGGGTGGATTTGGAATTCGGAGTTTGGATCCGTCGAGGTCAAATGGGTCAGGCTTGGTAGGGTAATGGAGTGGATGGGCTTAGGGTATGGGTGGATGGGACACCTACCATAAGTACACCCCAATTGTGCTATTCTCACTCCATTCTTTTGGATAAGGGACACTTTTTTGACCTCCTTTAACCTTGGTCAGTCTATAGTGCTTCCTCCTTGTGAAATGACACTCTTGGCCTTTTTCTAAAATATGGTGATTTCTTCTTCTTTTCCTCCGTGCGACTCCAAAGTAGCTATAAAACTCAAAACAAGCGTAAAATACATAATTTACAAGAAAAAAAGAAAAGAAAGCATAAACTACTAGATATAAATTAGGTGTATTCTACACCTATCAAATTCCCCCACACCCTAGACTTTGCTAGTCATGAGCAAATCAAACTAAAACTCACAACTTCAAAGCTGCTCAAGGCCCCAAGTGATCCAAAGAGTTATGAGGACATAGGAGTTTCGCAGATGCTTGTAATAAGAAGTTAGAAATACTAAAGAACATATTCTCATTCTTAAATGTTGAGTGAGAAATAACCATCACCATAACGAGAGAATGCGTGTTTGAGAAACGATCAATAAGCATTTCGCTCGACTTCGCCTCACCAAAAGGATTTTATGATAATTGCACTTAAAAAGACTTTTTTATGGTTCTCACATGTGAAGGTAGAATGAAGAGAGAATTCCTCAGAACACGTTGAATGGTGGGAAGGATAACTTCCAAATTTTTTAAAACCCACATCTTTAATATTTTGAAAAACCATTTTTCTAACGATCTCTAAGAAAGGAAATCAACCATTTTTATCGAGGATGAGATTACTTACTCACCTTCACATCCGATCGCCAATTATGATAACACCACTCTCAAAGATCCAATAAACGCCTTCCACTTCTTGTTTTGATCTTCTTAGTCTTCGGTCTTGGTTTCAACTATTGATGATAAACCCTTGAATTTCATAAATCCTTAACAATTTATAACTCTTTTACCTTAAAACCTTGTCGCTTGAAACTTCCTTATATATTTTCCTTCCCCACGGCTAATAAAAAAATAAAAAATATTTCTCTTGTTTTTCTTTTCTTTTTTTTTTTTTTTTTTTCCAATTTTTTTTTTTTTTTTTTTTTTAAGAGAAATTAAATACAAAATAAACCATGGCCGTGGAAGAAGTATTTTACCGCTTGATTCTTCACAACTTGTATCGTTTTGAAATCATAAACTTCAAAAAATTCTCACCTTTTAATTTTCTTCGCTTTCATGAATAAGTCTTCATACTTGAATATAAAATTACCTCATTGTATTGTAAGTCCTCAACATATATGTAAAATCTGCTGTATGTTGCTTTACTTGTATTTGAAATTTGCTCTTTCCCATTCCGTTGCTTGTAAACCTTAAACTTTTCCAACTTTCCTTGTAGATTTTGATGTCGCTCCTTGTTGATGATGAATGTGTTTCTATGGATCCGTTGTTGTCGAGAGAAGAATGGTGCTAATGCAAATCAACTACAAGAAGGAAGCTTTCATCCATGGACGCCACCCTCATGATTGACAAAATTAAGATCAAGAGATCAAAGAGTAGTGCTTTTAGTGGTGGGAGGTTGGGTAGCTCACCATTCTACCCGAATTAACGTATGGTGACACACACTCAAAAGAAGCTCTTTAGTAGATGGAAAATTTGGTCTTGCCTCTCATGATATGAATACGGGTAGTTCCACTAATGATTGATCAAAGAACTCTAATAACGCATTTCTCCCGCACCAAATTCAAGCATCACCGCATGATTAAATCCATTATTTAACACTCAAACAAACAAGAAATCCGAATGTAGTTCTCTAACATTTTCAAGTTCAATTATGTCGGTCAAAAATCTCTATGTAAACATACCTAGAAGTATGCTAGGACTCTAAAATCTTTAAAAGTTGGAATTTTTAAGTAAAACTTTTTTTTTTTTTTTTTCAAATTTTTTTCATTTTTTGTAATTTTGTTTTAAAAACATGCTTAACCACTCCCCCACACTTAAACCTTTACATTGTCCTCAATGTAATTGAATCCTCCTAGTAAAGTCAAGGTGGGAAATTTTAACATGATAAGAAACAATAAAGAAATAACAAAAAGCAAAAGGATAAGAAATACAAAACCGATGGGTTGCCTCCCATTAAGCGCTTTGTTTTAAAGTCGGCCCGACTTGGCTCTTGTAAGATTCATTCCCATATACTAACAATCTGAAAATTTGAGGATCCACCATAATACCTGTTTTGCAAACAATAACTCCATACAAATATTAGCACAAGAAAATAATAGTGAAATTATCGCTCGATAGAAATTTCCCCACACTTATTCTCGCCCACACTTCTAAGTGCATAAAGAACATAGAATTGGAACTTCATGTATTCCTCTTGGCAAACCCAGCATAGTGTTAGCATCAAGTGTTTCCAATGGTGGATATTTAGAAACAAAATCATCCAAAAATACTTTCAAGCACATACATTCAAACCAACAAGAGGTAAAGGAGAAGAATCAATAGGCAAAGGGTTAGACAAACCTTTCAAAAAATCTTGTATTATAGAATCCTCTTCATCCTTAAAAATTCAAGTGAAATACTTACCTTTTGTATATCGTGGTCCTCTATTAAACCTTGCAACCATTCTTCGCCATTTTCTACCTTAACCATAGTCTCTGATCATTAAAATCATTGGCAAGTTCACCTGGGTCTTCCACAAAATCAATGAATGTGGTTTCATCCTCTAATATCATCTCTTCAACATTCTCATCATCGAATCGCCATTCACTAAAATGAATTTCATCAAGAAAGATTGTAAGATCTTCTTGTGGTGTTACTTCGTTTACAACAATAGGTAAGGGATATCCAAACTCCTCCTTTTGAATAGGTGAAGGATCGTTATGATCCGGAGTTGGAATAACTTCCTCATTGTCGGAACATCTATACACTTCCGCGAGACTCCCATCTTTCTTAAGAAATTTTTTGCCAAGCAATAAATGCATCTTCCTCAAGCTCTTCCTTTTGAATAGGTGATTGATCATTATTAAGATCAAGGCTCGAGTAATCTACACTAGCGTCATCAAAAGTCTCCAAAGGTTGGTTAATTAGTTCGTATATTTTCTCCCGAATTCCTTTGAATTTCTCGATGTGATTCTTGCATCTTTTGATTCAATATCCAAGATCCCCAATCATGGCCAACATCTTATCTCAGAAACTAGAGAATTTCGATCATAAACAAAACTATCCTCCCATCCTTGTGATTGTCCACTTACATACCCGTCATAAGTTGTTGATATGTATGAGAATATCCATAAGGTTCGTAGAAATTTATCACGCCCAAAATATTGGTTTTGATTGTATCCTAAGGATGGTTGGAAGTTGTCATAATGTTGGGTTGGAAACCGACAGTTGTTGTAATATGCTTGCTCTGTCCCCGTACATGGAAACTTAGATACTTGAAATAAGATTCAAAACCAAGTTAGATACTTTGGAATAGAATCCAACAAAGCAAGAATAAAGCAAAAGAAAAATAAAAACAACTAAAATCATCCCTATTGCTCCCATAGACGCAAAATTTGATGCGTGTCGTAATTTGCAATCAAATTAATTAATACTTACTACCTAATTAACAAGTAATATAGGGTAGTCAAGGTCGATCCCTGGGAGCAAGTGATTTAGTTGTAAAAATTGTCACAAAAGGGGGTGTAAAAGCGAAAAGAAAATAAACAAAACAATTAAAAGATAAAGTTGAAAGCAAATAAGAGAGACAAGATCAAGGAATCCTTCTTCGTTACGAAATAATGATTAGGAGTTTATGTTCTTTTCCACTTGTTATTAGTCACAGATTATCACCAAGTAGGATAGCGAGGTCCGCTGAATTTAGCCTCAAAATCCCTAATTTCACCCGAGTAACATTCCGCTTTAGTTACCGATTCTATTCAAAAGAACCACTTCAGGTCCGCTTACAAGATGTAATTCCCTAATGCATTAAGATTTATGAATTTAGGTTTAGTACTAGTAGTTAAACTCGGTTCGCTTGGTCCACTTTCTAGCGTTGTTTCTACACACAATTGCTCCACGGAATCCCTCATGTAAGGTCTCGTGTTTCTACTTTGTAAAGTGTCGAGAACGATTACGTATTCCTAACTTATACTAGATATAGATCAATTAACAAATTAATTTAGCATGCATTCTAAACAATCTTTCAATTGATCATGAATGTCTTTAAGATCATTCCTATTAGTAAAAACAATGATAATCATGTGGAAAACTTCAAGATAGAATTAAAAACAAAAACTCAAATCATATTAAGAACTAGGAATTCATCCTCAATCAATAAATTAACTACTCATGTTAAAGAGTTCACACAAAGAATAAGAAAAGAAAAGTGTTGTCGTAGATATACGTAAAAGATGTGTAGAGAGATGTAGAAGTTGTAGAAAACTTCTATTTATAGGCTTCAAAATTCTCCAAATCTTCTAAGGATTAGAATCCTTTTCCTTTTGCAATTCAATTTCCAATTTCAAGTTTTCTTTCAACTCTTGGCACCTCTTTTCCAAATTTGAGTCCGATTCTCCGTCAATTCCCTGCCCAAGTCTTCACACCCATGAGAGAAGTCCATAGAAAGTTACGGAATTTTGCTCGTAGGAAAACTGGGATTATGGCGGGCCCAGGCGGAAGCGTCATGGCTACCTGAAAATTTCTCTCGCTGAGAGAATATTCGATTTGCAAAATCAGGTCCAAGTCCAATTAGGACCCTAGCAGTCCAAAGGGTCAACCGTTAGTCAACAGGTCAAGGTCAAGGAGATGAAGGTAGAAGTCGAACCCAGTCGGCAGCTAACTGGCTGATTGTGCTAGCCAGACTACTTGCCCAGGGTTAAATTGCTATTGGGTTTTACGTACGCGGCCCAGGATGGTTTGTGTCCTTCCCCATCTGTAACTTTCTGCCTAAGATGGCTATACCACTCAAGATCGTAGACTTACAACTTTAGCTAACTCTGCAATGCCCACAACTAATCCTTGTATCAAGATTCTGACCCACACACCTCGCTTCACTGCATCACCACCATTCTTCATTGCCCCAGCTATTGCAAACTCAACTTCCACCACCACCGCAGATTCATTTTCCCATGTCATCTCAGCCACTTCTAAAGACTCGAGTCATGCTTCATTATTCTTTGCTAATCCATGACAACTCGGCCTGTTGCAAACTCATACTATGTTAGGCTTTGCATACAAAGACTTGTGCATCCGCACTAACACGTTTCTAATCCTCATCCCAGCGGCAACCATTCGGTCTAGCCACCTACTTGATTCAAAACCCCAGGCTATTATCAATCCCCGCTTTGCCACTCTACTCATCGCCACATTCTAGTAACTCATTGTCAAGCTCCGCAATGCACCTTGGACCCTCAAGACTAACTCAAACTCCACAGACTTCCATCTCGCATCCTCCATTCTATCACCGCTCTAAAGATATAGCACAACCAAGTTGCAAGACATAATCTTCCACTCCACTATAATTCCATCTCGCACTTTGACTATGCCTCAGAATCTCCACTCTACAATCCCCAAGTATCACCGAACCACCACACCGCGTTGCCTCGCTTCATATTGCAACCATCCCAATCAGCTGCCCACGACTTGCAACACCACCAAGCTGTGAAACCCAAGTGTAGCTTAGCCATTTATTGTCTACAATCATTGGCCGCAACCCCTACTACGACTCATCTTCACCTCTTACCACCGGTACTAATTCCATTCTAGTGCCTTCAGCCCATTCCACTCTCAGATGTCTGCTGCCCTCACTCTACCTAACCCTAACAAGACTCAACGATCTAATCGGTTCCACCCTAACCCTATTGCAATGAGAACCCATATTTTCATTCTTGCTTCTCAACCCATCACCGCATAAAATTCTCAAAGATCAAACCCATCTCTTATTTCTTCATTTCTGACTCGAGCATCACAGTCTCTCAGTGAAGAAATTTCAACTCGGCTCGGTTAACAACAAATCGGTAAGAACGGCCGTTTCCTGACTTCTCTGCGTATCATGAAATGGCACTTCTCACTTTCTCGATCGACACCCAGAACCCATTGTTCTTCACCCATGACTCTATTCAATGGCGAACCTAATTAATCACCAACGGTCTGACTTCTCGATTTTAAGCTCGGACTCTGGAATTCCTCCTAAGCCCTCAAAGTTCGATCTCTCTTATCTCACGATTTAACTTGGCGACAATGGTCGCTTTCTTGAGTGGAGCTCGATTTGATAGGGAAAATGATTGAGAAGAAACAATCTCTCGATAATGAAACTGTGGATTTGGGTCGTGTTTGGATCCTGGTCGGGTCAAAATGGGTCGAGGGCTTGGTTAGGGTAATGAGTGGATGGGCTTAGGTATGGTGTGGATGGGCTTACCTACCATAAGTACACCCCAATTGTGCTATTCTCACCCATTCTTTTGGATAAGGGACACTTCTTTGACCTCCCCTTAACCTCGAAGTGGGCTCCATATAGTATTCCCTCCTTGGTGAAATGACAATTTTACCCTTTTGCTAAAATATGGTGATTTCTTCTTCTTTCCCTCCGTAGGACTCCAAAGTAGCTATAAAGCTCAAAACAAGTAAAATACATAATTTACAAGAAAAATAGCAAGAAAGCATAAAACTACTAGGATAGCAAAATTAGTGTATTCTTCACCTATCAAGTGTGTCATGCGTGAATTAATCGAGAATGGTGACTTCCCAACCTCACAAACCAATAGAAGCACTATTTTGATCTCTGAAAGTACTATTTTATCAACCATGATGGTGACATCGAATTGCTAACCACATACCACTTGTAATCTTGTTCATAGCTAGCACCCATCCACTTTGTATCTCTCTACACCTGGTCCATAGAAACACCATCATCATCAACAAGAGGAGCATCACAAATTTGAAGGGAAACTTGCGTTCAAGGTTTACAAGAACCAAGTATAGAATTGAGCAGATTTGCATTCAAGTATAGCAACAAAACAAGGAGCGAGAATTTTACAAGTTGAAGACTATTGTACAAGAGTGAAAATTATCAAGGATGAGAGTTCGAGAAGTTTATGATATCAAGACATATAAGTTGTGAAGAATCAAGCGGTAAAGCACTTACACCATGGCCTTTGTACTTACATTTTTATTTTATTTGTATTTTACTTTCTCTTGTCTCAAAAAAAAAATATATTATATTTTGGGTTTGTATAGTTCGTTTTTAGTTTTGTATTCTTTCAATAAAGCCAATGGAAGAAGGAATATCTACAAAGAAGTTTCAAGCAATAAGGAATTAGAGGAAAAAATCACATTGTCAAGATTCTCACGAAGTTCAAGAGTTATCATCAAGAATTGAAGACCGAAGACGAAGATGAAGACACCGATTGAAGACCGAAGACGTTTCTATGGATGTTGTGAGAGTGGTGCTAGCTGCACGCCGAACGGATAACGAGGTAAGTAAGCATATTCCCACCTTCGTTAAGTGGTTGATTTCCTTTCATAGAGATCATCGGAAAAATGGGTTTTCAAAATGAATAAAGATGGGTTTTCAAAACGATTCAGGAGGGTTTTGCCTTCCTACCATTCAACGTGTCGCAGATTCTCTTCACTCCTACTGGACACATGTGTGACCCATAAAAAAGCTATTTATTATTGAGAGCAACTTCATAAAACCCTTTTCTTGTGAGGGAGCCGAGACTTTCGATCACTCCGAACCCGAATTTCTTCGATAAAGGATGGTTATTTCTCCCTCAACTTTTAAGGATGAGATTGTGTTCATTTATGTGTCTAACTTCTTATGACTAGTACGCTGAATTTCTATGTCTTCTTAGCGCGTTGGATGCTTTATCATTTCGGAGAACTAGTAAAGTTGGAAAAAATAGGTTTTGTGGGTATATCTCTAGTAAACCATCATTTAGACTATAACTCGTCCACTAGGGACACCTAGGGTTTAAAGGCTTGTTATTTATGCTAAAAGTGGCCGTAGCCTCAACGACATGGGAGTTGTATGTATGTTTTTAAATTGTTTTGTTTGATTTGCTCGAGGACTAGCAAAGTCTAAGTGTGGGGAATCTGATAGGTGTTGTAAAACACCTAATTTTATATCTAGTATTTATGCTTTTTTGTTATTGTCATGTAAATTATGTATCTTATGTGTGATTTTGAGTTTTATAGGTGTTTTGGAGCCATTAAAGCAAAAAAAGAAGTGGAACTGTTTGAATCTCGATTTCTTCTCGCTCTATGTTGAAGAGAGCTTAAAAGACGAAGCTAGCTGTGGAAAGAATGAGGCTATTCCGACATCCAACGAGAGAGTTATGAGCAAAAGGAATGATTAAGCGGTCGGGGTTCAGGACCGACGGTCAAGAAGATCAACTGATTAGCCTTTAACCATCAAACTGAAAGTGCCTATCATTTCAATTATCTATTACATCTACCGTAAAATCGAGACAATTGCCTAAACTTGGGAGATGGTTAGAAGATGGATAGCTTTTGTAGAAAGTGATGGAGATTTTGAAGAATTGATTTGTCTACGTGAGATAAGGATCATATGAAGAATAAGATGAGAATATTAGGATTGAATTAACCTTGTCTGCTCTTCCCCAAAATCTAATTAGGGTTCCTAAGTTTCGATCGAGAGAAGTAGAAGATGGGTTTGATTTGAGCGCCTCGCTAGGCTCAAGAACAATGGGTATTGGGCTAAATTGAAGATGAAATTCGGGATTAATGGATGAAGTTCTTCGATTTTGAGGAAGAATTGTTAATGGGTTCGATGGAGGAAAATGATCTGCTGGTGAGGTTCAATTGGAGTTGAGGAATGATGAAATCTTTAGACTGTGGTGAATTAAGACATGGGTTTGTCTCGAGATCGAACTTCGTGGTACTGTATGAGAAAGTGCTGGTGGTGAAGATTTAATGGGTTGTTTGTTGCTTGGAATTGGGGTTCCGTTGCGGCTGGTGGATGGACTCAAGTGAAGAAGCGGCTGATGTTGGAGCAGAAGATGATGGTGATGAATCTCGAGAGATGGGTATTATAGGTTTGTGCACAGTCTTGGTAAAGACAAGATTTCATTGTGTGAAGTTATGCAGGTGTTGTCTCAGTTCAATTAGAGATGGAATGAGAATTTATATATCGAACTGGTGGTTTACGGCGGAAGGATGGCTTGTCCGCAATATGCTACCGATGCTAGTGGTACGTGTCACAAAGCTTGAGATATTGAGTTGTTTCTCGCAAGATTGAAGATGCGAGAATGTGGAAATACGAGGCAAGCAATGGACACAGGTTTCGCACACAGATAAAATGGGTTTGATTGGGTAATGGGCGATGAGGAGAGCAGCCCCAGGTCGCAATGATCATGACAATAGTGGACAAGGCAAGAATTTGCAGCTGGTGCTCTGATGGAATCGATGAGTCGCTGCTTCATTTATGTGTTATTGCTACTGTGGTTACGGATGAAATGGCTAACACAGAAAATGGGTCTTTAAAGGCTGTGGCTAAGAGTTCATGAGAAGTCAGGTATTTGATGTTGGTAATCAACCAGAATGGTTGAGGTACAAGCTAGTTGTGTGCAAGGAGCCGTGTGAGAGAATGAAGTTGCAAATGGTCAAAATGGAGGTGAAATACGTGGTCGAGATTGTAGGGAGGAGATAGTGGTATTGTCTTGAGATTCAAATAAATAGATGAATGTTAGGCCTTGATTCGACTAAGACTGAATTCAAGATGGTGTGTATGGCCTCAAAGACAATGATGAAGCTATGTGGTGTAGATGTATGTTAGGGCTTTGTGTATGTGAATCGCAGCTGGTTGCAGAAGGTTCAAAGTAGGCGATGTTGAGTTTGCAATCTAGAGCTGAGTACTAAGAGTGTTGTTGGTCTTGAGTTGATGGAGACTGGTGATGGAAGCCAAGCTGGATTGCTTTGAATGAGTTGTTGCTTATCTTGGTGGAATGGATGGTAATAATGATACGATTGGTGTGGCTCTGGTACAAGGGTGATGGCTGGAGATAATGATGCGGATGAGTAAATCGGATTGTAGGTGGTGGAGTTGTGTCTTTGTTGCGGGAAGTGGCTTGAGGCGAGGTGTTGCGGTCGGAGTTGAGACGGAGAATGTATGTGAAGTTGCGGTATGGGTCGAAATATGAACTACAATGTTGATGAGGTTGGCGGACTAATGATAGTGCGGGTTGTGAGCGCCATGTTGGTGCAACCACTGGGGATGGCCTGTGCAGGATTGCAACGGCTCGGGTTTGTGCAAAATAGCCTAGTGCCCAAGTGAGTCGGGGTAGGCCACACCGACTCGTCTGTTTGGCTAACGACTCACCCAGTTGGACTACGAGTTGACTTGGATGGCCAGACTTTGACCAGGTTTGACTGCCGAGCCTGATCGAAGCTGACTCGGTTGACAGGTGATCTGGGTGGACTTTGCAGGTCACTGAGATCTTCAGTCTGGGATTCCTGCCACTTCCCAGGCCCTGATACCGGTTTTCCCGGGCATTTTTTGGGGCATATTTTCTACATGGGTTTTCTCTCATATGGGCTTGTGATTTTCATCTAATGGACTTTGAAGACTAGACCTAATTTTGGAAACAAGAGAGCTATTTAAAGGAAAGTCTTCTACAACTTTGAGATCACGTTTTATTCTTGGAACTTTGGAGGCGGTTTTTGTTTTACGCTTCTAGGATTTGCTTGTTCATCTTATTCTTTTCAATTAATATTTTTATGATGAACTCTATAGCTATGAGTAGCTAACAATTATTATTGGTTATGGGATGTTGATTTCTCAACATGTGATATGATTCAATGAATTAGTTTTGTCTCAATACTTTTATTGTTTGTGATTCCACGATTAATAGTGTTATATGATTTGATTGTTTGTTTTGATTTGAGTCGAGAATCAATCCGATTTACATTCATCTCTAGAGCTATATTAGGGTTTTCAATACGAAAAAGTTGTTATCCATGATTCTGGGTAGCATAAATGTGGGTAGTGCTTGTAGTGATATATCCTACTAGTCACAAGTGAATCATAACTTTTGTTAAACGGATTAGTGCTTTTACACATTCATTTGCATTGATTGGTCTTATTCCATAGAACTTATTGCTTTGAGGGAGTTAAATCTAATTGTGCTTTTACACTTTAGGTTGCTTTCTAGGAAGAATTCACATATGCATCTTTTAATGTGGTTTGTGATGAAATCGGGGAATTAAAGGATATACTTACGATCAAGGTATCCAGGACTTTTAGTGAATGGTAGAGATTAAAATACGATTCTAATCAAAGTATGAAAAATACATGTTTGTGAATGATACTATCCCGTGACCAATATCTTCTCTTATTGATTATTCCAATTATTTACTTTTACTTTGATTATTTTTATTGCTTAGATAAAACAACAAAAATCCCCAAGTTACCTTAAACTGAAAATGATAACAAAATTGCCTCTCTGAAAAACGAACTCTTCCTTACCTTGTACTTCATTTATATTTAGTGAGTAAGAAAGTGAAATATTTTTGACGCACGACAAACGATCACAACAATCGACTGAGACTTGATAATCTCGGACTTAGACTGATCAACAGGACTTGAGACTTGATCAACAGGACTTGGGAATTCATCAACACCGGACTTGAAACTTGAGCAATACCGGTGTTTGGACTAATACCGGCCTTTGTGTACTCCAACGTGAATGTGTTGTTATGTCGCGGTGTGACTACGTCATCACGCGTTTGCTATACAAATCTTGACTCATGTCTTTTATTGTAGAATGAAGAAATGAACTCTGCATTGAGATGTCTTCTGGGATAATGCTGGTGCGTCGAGGGGGGTTGATAGTTTCAAAGATATGCTTAGAACATTGATGATAAGTTGTTCGCTCTTTCAACTATATGAAAATATTCATTCCACAAGATAACCCTTCTCATCGACTTAAGTTTTTATGCTCCGGGCCCTCATGAAGGATGGATGAGACGATATTTGAGCAATGAGTACATCAAAGATAACTTTGACCGGAGCGCATATTGATCGTTGAGTGTTGAAACGCTCGAGAGGATGTTAAAGTGGTTTGGGTGCTAGCGTTGAGGTGGATCCGGAGAGAGTGTTGAAGGGATTTGATGAAGTGGGTCCCGGAGAGAGCGTTGGGCGACTTTTGAATAGACCATTAGCAAACTTTCATAGAGGGAGCGTTGAAGTGTTTCCTCTTGATTCAAGTTACCCTTGCGAATTCATGCTTCTTGAGTCACCATATCTCTCATGTTGAAGAATTCCTGACTGATAGCCCAGTGAAGGAACTTCATCTGACCTCGATCCCCAAGCGGGCTTACATGGCTTGCTCAGAGTGGTTGTTGTCGAGCCGAGATATGGAATATCTTGGACATTGAGCCATCAATGGGAGTCGGCATGTGGTACTGGAGTTGGAGTTGACGGACTACAGATCTTCATATCTCTGGTTTTTCCTCTTGTCGCCTGTGGAACCGCTACAGTATGTATTTGAAGGTTGTATCTCCTTTGTAGTGAGATATATGCCCTGCCAAACATTAGGGAGGCTCTTCATTATTCTTGCAGGCACAGTTATTTCTATCGGGGCATATGTGGTTGTAGATGAGCCGCTCAACACCCTGAGGATGACCAAAAGCGCCGATTCTCCAACATACATGATAGACATGTACCAATCGCTGATAAAGTGACTAGCTGGACCTTGTTCGACCATTGTCTGATAGAGTGACTCGCCTGGATCTTGCTCGATATGACGCGTGGACATCGTTATCTTCTTATGGCTGCTCCTTGAGGTATGACTCCAGTGGAAGATTGTCGTCATAGAGCGTTGATACGTTGTAACCAGCATTCTTTAAACCAAATGGCAAGTATGGTATAATAAAAATTTCCGAGAGGAGTTCGAAAAGCTATCTTACTTGCATCATGCTCAGTACATCCTTATCCGATTGTAGCCGCTACATCCATCCATGGAGGAGAACATGCCGTGTCCGCTGGTTGTATCTACTAACATGTCGATGTTAGGTAGAGGAGGATCGCTTTTGGAGCAGCACCTGTTCAAGTCTCTGAAGTCTATGCAAGACTCGATCTATCCATTTTCCTCGTGTCCAACTACAATCGTTTAACCGACTTGGATCCAGTGCATGACATGTAGATGATGGGTGACCAATTTTTATCTAAATCCGGCATTTCTTACATATCTCCAGCGAATATGTCCCGGTACTCTTTGAGAATTTCCACGAGCTTCGTAAGTTTATCCAGTACACAAGGTTGAGCCGATGGAGATAGGCCTAGGAGATTCCTCAACGATTTCAATCTCATCGATTGTGGAGTTGGTGCCATCTTGCAGCTGTTGTGGAGCATCTAGCACTTGTTCTGTGGTTCTGTTGCTCGTTGTAGCATTCCATTGGGTGGAGAGACTGGTAATAGTCTCCCTGCTAATTGATAATGGCAAGTGTCGGTATACCGCTTTCCTTTACGTCACGACTACTCGCCACAAAGTTCGTTCCCTCTTCGTGTGAACGTGGGTCGTGGCTTCACAGGATGGAGAAGAATGCTTCGTCAGCAAAGATGCATCGTGGGTTTTAGTCCTCAATGATGCAAGCTTGGTCTTCTTCTCGAATTGACGCCCACGTGGGGAGATGGATGCAACTAACTTGTCTCGATTCTTTCCGCTGGAGCTTCCCTGTATGTGCCGGTTTGGTTTCCTCGAAGTCCGTCATTGTGGTAGGCTTCCGTACGACCTTGCCTGGGAGAACCTTGGATGTCCTGAGAGTCTTGAGAGTAATCACATTCGAAGACGCTCATGTGTAGATAAGGGCCGTCTTGAACTCTGAATCCTTGATGCGTGCAGTGACATGTAGGGCACGGTCGTGACCTTCCTCTGGTTGATTGCAGCAAAACATCTCCGCGCGCTGATTCTTCGAGAGGTGGAAAGTTCGCATAAACTTTCCACTAGAGAAACCGCTTCCGATCCACTCGGCCTGCGGTTCATAGTGAAACTATTGACTTGAGGAGGATCGTTTGAGGATCAGTCCTCAGATGTAGGATTCTCCATGACAGGACCGCTCATATCTGATGTCGCTTCTTTGATCAGGTCCATGGAGGTCCACGTCGCTGAAGTACCTTCTCTGGTGCGTTGAATGCGTTCCTTTTTTGCTCCAGGGGCTGTCGCGGCTCTTGTGGCAATCGATCAGTTAATGTCTTAAGAAAAGTGAGTACCACTTTCTGAGTTGCGGCCATATCCGTTTGAGTCTTAGCAAGAACTCCGCTTCTCCATCAAGTCCGCAATGGTAATGGGGGATGGTCCTCCTCTAGTCCCTCCCGGCTCCTCGACCTCGATGAAGGAGTGGAAGTTGTTGCTCGGTGACTACCGGAGGTGTTACACTTGGATGAGATGCCGGGATTTGTGGATGCCTCGGCTCTAGTGATGGGAGGTATTACACTACTGGAACATCTCCTGCTACACTGGCACTGGTGGTAGAAGTGACGGCTCCATAAGATGTATTGACCACGGTAGCTCCACTGACAGGTACATCGACACCGCGAGTGTTATCCACACTAGCTCCATCAGAATTGATTGCTGATCCAGACCTGAGTTCTACCATCTTGAAATGGATTGATGATTGAATTGGCCCTAAGATCTACCCTTTTGAAATTGATAAAATTGAATCGGATTTTGAAGAAATTGACTTTACAACCGAGAGATTAACCTCCACCGTGGTCGCCAATTGTTTATGGGTGAAAACTATTTCTGCCGGTTTTGGTAATTTGGGATGTGTGGATGAGAAATGAGTCTCAAACCTTAAACAAATGCACTGCATGCGGTGAGTGCTTGTAGATTCGAGAGATCAATCTTGCAAGTCCAGCCTAAACCAAGAAATGGCCGTTCAGATTTGTTTTGGTCACAAAGTGAAGGAGATGGGGTTGATCTTAGGGAGGGAAGCGAAGAAGGTGTTGAGAATGTGAAGGTGTTGGCTATGAATGACTTGTATTAGAAAGCTGAACTGGCTTGCAGGGAGTAAGCTATCAGTTCCGGTGTTTGAATACGATTGTATCAACACTTGCCTCTGTTGTCTAGACTTGTCTTGTTTCTCCTGTTTGGAAAATAGGGAGGAGAACCTATTTATACAAGTCATTTGAGCCTTATTCACGTCTCTCGTGGGAAGTGGAGGAAGTGGAGTGATGGAGTAGTGGAGTTGTGTGTTGGTGTTACACGACCAGCCTTGCCCACTTCTGCTCTCACCTCTAACCGTCCATGACTTCACGACACGTTCTTGTGATGGCGCGTCACTGCACACTGCACGCACTGTAAACCGCCAGACCAATACCCCAATGATGTATCCCCGGCTTGTGACATGATTGATGTCTCGAGTGTGTGGATCGTGGGACCCACGTAAAGTTGCATGTAAAGCTAGATTAAATAACTAAGTTATTTAGGAAGTCGATACTTGTGAAGTATCATGTGTATTCTATGCGAGTGTCGCATCATGGTGTGGTATAGTGATGGGTGGTGATTACCATGACGCCTCACTGACCAATTAACTCCACCGAGGGTTGTATAACCAAGCCGGTGAAGTTGGACTGACGAGATGATCTTTGAGACACTCATCTGCGACCATTGATGGAATTAGGGTTTTGAAGAGGTGCGCAGGCATCACTCTTCAGCTTGGTCGAATCCAAGCTTGGGAGACGATTTTGGCCAGGCCGATCGTACATGCGTGTAGACGGCATGACGGTGTAGGCTCCCATACACCATTATCTCACGAAGTGTGATCTGGACCACTCAATTCGTCCGGCAAAGTCGAAGTGGTCTAGATCGGCCATGCGGCGAAAACGAGTGCAAACAAAAGCCGCGCGTCGTGCCAACTTCGGGCGCGCGTTCCAAGTCGACCAATCTTGGTCGGTCTTGGCCGATCGGTCTAGCGTGTAGGTGGTATGCTGGTGTTCACGCCTATACCTGACTATCCCATGAAAACGTGATCCGAGCCACTCAAATCGTCCGGCGAGGTTGAGCGGTCGAGATTAGTTTGCAATTGGGAAGTGTATCCACGCTAGTTTGGGCGTGACGATTTGGGATAACCGGGCATGGTATGCCTTGGCTGACCAGTGAGGAGATTGATGGGTCCACGGTGGTCATGTTGGTATGGACCGGACTCGCTTAATCTAATCTTGGGCCCTCCATTCGTGCCGGAGAAGATGGACGCTCGTGATGCTCAAAACCCACTTGGCCACGGCCGTGGTAAACCATGCCTTATTCGGGCGCACGAATTGGGATGACCAACCATGGCTGGTCCTGACCTCCATTGGTCAGGTATGTAGGCGGGCCCACGGTGATTGTGTTGACATACTCTGGGCCTTTTGAATTTACATTCCACCTCCATCTATACCGCTAAGATGGATGGCAGCAGACTGTTTTGTGACACATGTAATGTGCCCGAGAACCCTAATTTAGGTTTTTCCGCCCATGCCGCTCTGGTTTGGGCGTTTTTGGCAAGCTATGCCATTTGGAGGCCGACCATGGGATCCGCGTTGGTTCTTAAAGGAATATTCCATAATTCGCTTAAAGGCGGAATTGACCGACCATCCAATCATGCTCGGAAGTTGGATGAACAAGATCATATCCGGACTGGATACGGACAGTCCGGATGCCGATCGGGCTAGTATAACACACCGAGAGTTGCTCAATCGGGCTAGTATAACACACCGAGAGTTGCAGCCTGTACGGGTATTTCGCATGCTTTCATTATAATGCTTGAGGCCCTCGTGGCCGCCCGCCGAGAGCAACGCTATCTGGCCATGCCGCACTGGATAATGAGTACAGGAAATATGAAGGCTGCTCACGCATTAATTAATAATGCCATAAATTCAGGGTATATGGATTGCTACATGCTCCAACCTCGGATGAATTTCTCGGTATTTAATTCACGAATGGGAGTGTTGCCACATGCTCCATTCTAGGTGAATTAGTAAAGTGAAGAAGTCTTCAACACTATTAATGGCTTTATCTTTACAAGATGTTAAAGTACAATTTTCTGGCTTTTACAATTTTAACCTTAAATGAAAATCCACCATCAACAATAATAAGGAATGCCATATTTGCAAACCGTGGCTATAATGTTCATGATTGATTCAGTGAATCAAATTGATTTTGTTTACAATTGTGTTCTGTGTATAATTCTATGAGAATATAGCAATTGAACAACTCTTTAACTAGTTTTATTTGAGTCATTTGAATTAGGTATATTAAGATGAATAAGGTTGATATGAGAGTAATCATATGTCTAACTCCTCGCTAACTATTTGTAAACCAACATGGTGTACACGTTTGGGTACGGTTACATAAACCTAAATGAGGATACATTTCATTTTTGTGTAACAAGCTAAGTTCGATCTAACGGTTGAAAGATATTAGCTTGGTTGGAATCGTGTTTTTCATCTAACTATGAATATTGAATGCTTTGTTACCAAGGTAACTTTGATTGCAAACCCTAATTTGAAAACTATATAAAGGAGAACTCTAGCAACTGGGAAAACTAATCCCACACCTCCTGTATGTTAACTAGTTGCATAAACAGAGTCGATCTTCCCTTAACCTGTTAGAGCACTACTGCCGAACTCGCATGCTATATCAAGCATGTTTGTCAATGTTAGTGATCAAAACTATAAGTCTTGATTTTTATCCTATTTATAGATGTTTCTGACTAGGACATAGATTGTGCAGTTGAGCTTAGACTTCACCATGCTCATCATTTGGAAGACGAAGAACTACTAAGGGAGCTGTGGAACCCCATCGACAAAAGGTATGTGGAGACCTAAACTCATCTATCACTTGAAAGTCCATTTCTACTCTATATCCTATATTGAGACATAAGTCGTAATACGATATAGTTTTCTATATACACATTTGAGATTTCGAGTTGAGTTTATCTCGCTTACATATTTTCAAATATGTTGGCAAGCTGCCTCCTCAAGTTCATCTTATATCAGTAGTGAAATTGCCAACTTCAAGTTTCTAAAATCAAGACTCTTGAAGAAAAGAATGATCAACTTATTGATGAATTTGAGAAATCTCTGAAAGGGAACGTGAACTCTACATATTTATTAAATTTTTAACGATATCAAAAAATTAGTTCAAGAAACTACTCACAACATGAAAAGATTAGTATACTTGAAGATACTATTATAAACAGTTATCGTGTTGAGAAATAGAAACTTGTTGCGTCTCTTCAATTTGCCCGCGATCGGTGTAACGCCTTGAAAAAGGAAAACTTTGTCTTGATGATTAAGTCATCTTCTTATACCTTCTTTGATACTCACAAGGTTTTTACTCGGGTGTAAAGAAAATTCCTCCAAGGAATTACCTACTGTGAATCACTTGCAAAATTTTCATGTGGAGGAAAAAGGTTTGGGTCAAGGCAAACATGTCTCAAATCCACGATGTTGTTCCTTCTGTGGGAAAAAAGAATCAATATGCTCTTCATTGTTTTGCTAGGAAGAAACAAATTTCTAATCTCCATAATTTGCTTCTTTCTACCGTCAACGGAGTAAATCATCTGACGACATCTTGGAATTGCGTTTCTACGAAAAAACCAAAACTCTTATAAAATGATCTCTCATCCAAGAAATCATCAAAGGTTGCATGTTCCCCATTATGGTATAAGCTCTTGTGCCACTGATGAACACCTTCCATGTGCTCATAAGAACAAGTCTCGGTAAGTCTATGTCAAGAAAATGGAAATCCTCCAACTTCTCTCCTCCGGAACCGATTTATAGAGGTCCTAGACTTAGTCCTCGTAAAAATCCTTCGATGGACTATTGAAAGGGTTTATGACAAATTCTTATGGAATAAGTCATAATCAATGGAAAGGAGATAGTACAGATAAAACGCTCAAAAAAAAACTGTACAACTCTTCTCCCATGATTTGTAGGGAGGTCACTTCTCACTCCTTTACCTAACTCTAGGTAATCTCATCCTTGAATCTATCTTGAGTGGTGCAAGGATGATAATTATGGGAGTCTCAATATTAATTGTATTGTTGTTGTTTATTTTTTTTAATTTCTTATATTTTATTCTTTAAATATATTTTTTTTGCAGCCAAGTTTCAGATATTTATTCAATAGAATCATACAAAACTTTAGTTGGTAGCCTAGCAACAAGCTGAGCACCAACCCCCTTTTGGATAGCAATGCCTAGTCTATAAAAAAGAAATTTTGCTTTTTGCTTTCATGACTCAGGCTCTAATTAATTGTTGAGCCATATTAACAAACAATGTGTTATCTCTCATTAGATTTCTCTTAATCCATCTTTCTTGGGAACGGTCCGTGTACGTCCATGTCCCTCTTTTGCGAGTTCATATGGTTTCTTTACTTAAAATACATATATATATCCTATAGTGTATTATTCCGTCCCTTAAAAAAAAATGAAAAACTCGCAAAATCTCAAGAGAATGTGCATCTTGATATGGAGGAAGACACTCAAGGACGTGATTCAATTCATGAGCTGGTTCTAAAGAAGATGCTTGCAAGGAAGGAAAAAACTCTGGATGGGTGAATCTGTCAAGGATTTAATTCGTTTCAGGATGATTCAAAGGTCGAGTTTGCAAATCTTCAATCAAATAAACCAACTCTTAGATGGTCGAGTGCGCATTCCTTGCAAACCAAATTATTTTGATACGGAATCGGGAAAAGCTCATCATGGATCGTGTCAAAGCTAGACAACTTTATCGGGTTGTTGACCATAAAGTGTGTGTTCTAACTCACGAACATGGTGTGTCTACAAATAAGAGAATCAAGGTAATCAAGTGATACCTTCTATGATGGATTCATTGAAAGGTATGAGGTTCTCAAAGAGCTTTGATTTTGTCTAGTAAATCTTCTTATGAGAATTTATTTCTTGTGGTTTTAGAAGGATTACTAGGGTTTGGAATAGCCATTATTGTGAGTACACATAGCTATTTCCAACGTTTTCATCTTCAATGTTTTTAGATTTATTTATTTAAATTCTAAGTTATTTGGAAGATGATTTTTGCAATTTTAATCTTTATGATTTTATATATTGCAAATTTTTATGAGATATGTTGTTTACGTCCGTGAACCTGTGACTGTCCCATACTTGTTCAAAATTTATCTCTATTATGTCAGTATGAAAGTATTGATAAAAGATACAATGAACTTTTGACATACAAAAGTTAAAACCTTTTATGTCATTATGCAAATTTTGATGGAAGAAAGGATGAACTTTTGTTTACAAGGATTAAGTCTATTGTATGTCATTGTGCAAATAGTGATGAAAAATAGAATGAATCCTTGTGTATTCCGCAGTATTGGTCAATCTCCGATCCACATTTTTGTGCACATACTGTGTTGCTCCGTAAGTTCTCTTATGTCGAGCATGACCAATTGAATTGATCATTTTTGTGGTTGATTCAATTGAGATTTTCGGATACAAATTCATGTTTTCATGTGATTTGGTTATGTCCAAAGAAATCCTTATTTTCTTGTAATAGCAAGGTCGCCTTTGTTGTTCTATCGGGGAATGACATATTATGGGGGAGAGTTCTTAATTGAACTTGGCCTTAATTGCCAAATCTTTGTGAGGAGTAAAATGTGGAATATTATAGGGGTTATCTTGTATGTTTATTTACTCCTTAATGAATGCATTTAGCTTCGGCTTTATGATTGAATCTAAATAAGTTGATATTTTATTCTCTTTTGGTCATGAAGTTTCTATGAAAATTTCATGAGGATACCACTAGTTTTCGTACCTTTGCCAATTTATATTGACAAAAGGGGGGAGAATTAATGTGTAGTTTCATACTACAAATACATATGGTTTACATATCATTATGTAAGGGGGAGTGGTTTTCATGTTGAGATGAAGTATTGACTAAGGGGGAGTGATACATATCACCATAGTATTTTTGTCAAAGTTGTGATACAATTGAACTCGAAAGACCTATACGGAGAAAAAGATATCGAAGAAAGAAAAATTCTTCAAAATCCTCTCTTTCCCTCAGCAATGATCTTGATTCTAAAATAAGTGTTCCTGATTACATTCACATCAATAATCGTGTTTCGGAACTCAAGAATAGTATCAACGGTCTCAAGCGCAAGATCAAGAAGGCGAGGAAAGCAGCTGATTCAGGTAACTCTGGTCATTCTCCTGATAATTCTTTTGAAAATATGTACAAGAATTCATTTATAGGTCAGGAGAGTAAAAAAGAGTGTGTCAATACCTCTGATGAACTTCACGTTCATCAACATACAAATTGATTATTTCCTTATGTGTATCCTCTCTATGGACCAATGAGAAGATACACACAACCCTCGATAAGATGCCTTCTTCTTGACAAATGGTCTTTGTTGTATTGATCTTTTATCTTGTGTCTTGCTCCAAACAGTTTTGATTAAATTGTTTATCTAATACCTTCTTGATATACACTAGTTTTTCCTCCTAGAATGACAGTCGAGTCATTTTGTATCAAAGATTCCTGTCATTGGCTCAAAACTTGTTTGCTCCATCGGTTAACCGCCTCGCCTGGTCCAACCAGTTATCTCAGGCACCTGGTCCGTTTAGCAACGCATGCAAGAAACCCTAGGTTTCTCTTGTGGGTATCAAGTCCGATATATATCTTGGTACTGGGAACGGCAAGAGCTCTTCCGGGGTTGATTGAGCAAGTGCACGATGAAAGAAAGCAAAAGGAAGACGACTTTGATGATATCACCTTTGAACTCGATGATGATCTCATCCCCAAGTTATTTGCTTTAAAGCAATTGATCATGAAAAAGATCTTCCAATCCAGATGTCTCTTCAGCTTGGTTGGAAATATTCTTCAATATTTTGAGGTCGTTCGTGAACATCTTGAGATTGCATCAAAGAACCTAGTGTTTTTGAAGGAGGAGCTAAAGAAAGCAACTGATGAACTCGCTCTTGTCTGTTCCATAGTTGCTAATCTCGTCTGAGTTGTTTTGATTTCTTATGTCTATGAAACTTCTTATGAGAATTTATTTCTTGTGTTTTTAAGGATTACTAGGGTTTGGAATAGCCATTATTGTGAGTACACATAGCTATGTCCAACATTTTCATCTTCATGTTTTAGATTTATTTATTTAAATTCTAAGTTTTTTGGAAGATGATTTTTGCAATTTTAATCTTTATGATTTTATATATTGCAAATCGTTATGGGATATGTTGTTTACGTCCGTGAACTCAGAATGTCCCATACTTGTTCAAAAGTTATCTCTATTATGTCGGTATGAAAGTATTGATAAAAGATAGAATGAACTTTTGACAAACAAAAGTTAAAGCCTTTATGTCATTATTTTTATGGAAGAAAGGATAAAACTTTTGTTTACAAGGATTAAGTCTATTGTATGTCATTGTACAAATAGTGATGAAAAATAGAATGAATCCTTGTGTATTTTGTAGTATTGGTCGATCTCCGATCCACATTTTTGTGCATATACTGTGTTGCTCCGTAAGTTCTCTTATGTCGAGCATGGCCAATTGAATTGATCATTTTTGTGGTTGATTCAATTGAGATTTTTGGATACAAATTCATGTTTTCATGTGATTTGGTTATGTCCAAAAGAAATCCTTCTTTTCTTGTAAAAGCAAGGTCGCCTTTGTTGTTCTTTCGGGAATGACATTTTATGGGGGAGAGTTTTTGAACCTGTGCTTAATTGCCAAATATTTGTAGGGAGTGCGGCTGTGGAATATTATATGGGTTATCTTGTATCTTTATAAACTCCTTGATGAATGCATTTAGCTTCGCTTTATGATTTCATCTAAATAAGTTGGTATGTTATTCTCTTTTGGTCATGAAGTATCTCTATGAAAATTTCATGAGGATCCCAGTAGTTTTCGTACCTTTGCCAATTTATATTGACAAAAAGGGGGAGAATTAATGTGTAGTTTCATACTACAAATACATATGGTTTACGGATCGTTATGTAAGGGGAGTGGTTTTCATGTCGAGATGAAGTATTGACTAGGGGGGGGTGATACATATCACCATAGTATTGTTGTCAAAGTTGTGATACAATTGAACTTTGATACTGTGTAATGATACTATGACATTGTATAACAATGATCAAAAGAATTTGTTTTCCTCATTGTTATCGCTACGGATCTTCAAAAACTATGATCTTTGAGTTGAACACGTTTAGAATTATGGAGTACTTGTAAGTGATGAAGTTTTTGTGTCAAGTTGAAGATGCCAAGGAGATCAAGCATTTGGATGAGAAGCTACAATTTTTATTTATTTTGTAATCCATATGTATTGATAGTTTGTCACTAAAATTGACAAAGGAGGAGATTGTTAGAGCACCTGCGGGTCGAACTCGCATGCGTTGCTATCTCAAGCGTGTTTGTCAATGTTAGTGATCAAAACTATACGTCTTGATTTCTAGCCTATTTATAGATATCTCGGACTTGGACATAGATTGTGTAGTTGAGCTTAGACTTCACGTCGTTCATCATTTGAATTCGAAAAACTACTAAGGGAGCTTGTGGAACTTCATCGACAAAAGGTATGTGGAGACTTAAACTCATCTATCACTTGGAAAGTCTATTTCTACTTTATCCCCTATATTGAGACATAAGTCGTATTACGATATAGTTTTCTATATACACTTTTGAGATTTCGGGAATTTGAGTTTATCTCGCTTACATATTTCTCGAAATATGTGTTGGCAAGCTTTCGCTTCGACCAAGTTCATCTTATATCATGTGAAAATTGCCGAGTAACATCTTACATGGTTTGTGTGATACAATCATTTGGTGTTTGTCTTGGAATGTTTCGTTATGATTATTTCAATAACTTGAAAATTGCTTTGATGCTAATAGTGTGTGAAAATGGCTATTGTCATCCTCTAAGAAAGTTTCAATGATTGAAATAAGAGTTTATAACACTTAACCATTATTGGATATGTCATGTTGTGCAGTCTTGCACATATGTAATCCGTGGCCGGGAACCATAGTATGCGCACCCGTTTGCGTACCTGTTGGTTTGAGAAATCCGGGAACCTAAGTATGCGTACAGGTTCATGTTTGAGAATTTCTGCTGGGATTTGAAGTCCGCGTACCCGTTTGCGTACTGGCGTAACTCAATCTTGGTAGGGTATTTCAAGTATGCGTACACGTTTGCATACTTGAAGGTTAAAGTTCTAAAATCGGTTATAAACATGAACATAAACATTTATATAATAAGGAATGCAATCTTTGCAAACCGTGGCTATAATGTTCATGATTGATTCGAGTGAATCAAACCGATTTTACTTCAATTGTGTTCTTGTATAATTCTATGAGAATATAGCAATTGAAAAACTCTTTAACTAGTTTCATTTGAGTCATTTGAACTCGTTATGGTTAAGATGAATAAGTTTGATATGAGAGTAATCATATGGATAACCTCGGTTAACTATTTGTGAACCAACATGGTGTACACGTTTAGGTACTTTTACATAAACTTAAATGAGGGTACATTTCATTTGTGTGTAACAAGCTAAGTTGGATCTAACGGTTGAAAGATATTATCTTGATTGATTGAGTTTTTCATCCAACGGTGAATATTGAATGCTTTGTTACCAAGGTAACTTGGATTGCAAACCCCGATTTGAAAACTATATAAAAGGAGAACTCTAGCAATTGGGAAAACTAATTCCCACTCATCATGTGTGGTACTAGTTGCATAACTAGAGTCAATTGTCCTTTAACCTTAGGTTTCTATCGAGACCCTGTAGGTTAACGACTTCAAAGACTTCATTGGGATTGTAAAGCCAGACCCAACTATTTTCTTTGTAGCTGCGTGTTCTGATCTTTCCGATTCGATCGTATTGAGTACAATTGAAATAATTGACTCGAGATTAATTTTTAGATAGGCAAGATAAAAGTAATCACAAACATCTTCGTCTCATCGTTTGTGATTCCACAATATCTTGTTTCGCTAGTCGATTAAGATTATTGTGAGGTGATTGATAATACTAGGTTGTTCTTCGGGAATATAAGTCTGGTTTATCAATTGGTTCTGTTCACCTTGATTTATCAAAAGACGTAACAAAAACTCTTGGGTATTTACGTGGGAGACAGATTTATTCAATCTATAGACTTTTTCGTGTGAGACAGATTTGTTTATCAAGTCTTCGACTTTGGGTCGTAGCAACTCTTGGTTGTGGGTAAGATCAACTAAGGGAATCAAGTGCGTAGTATCCTGCTTTGGGATCAAAGACGTAAGGAACGCAAGCTGTACCTTGAATCAGTGTGAGATTGATTAGGGTTCATTACAGTCCAGTCCGAAGTTAATTGGTAGTAGGCTAGAGTCTGTAGTGGCTTAATACAGTGTGGTGTTCAAACTGGACTAGGTCCCGGGGTTTTTCTGCATTTGCGGTTTCCTCGTTAACAAAACTTCTGGTGTCTGTGCTATTTCTTTTCCGCATTATATTTTGTTATATAATTGAAATATCACAGGTTGTGCGTTTAGATCAATCAATTAGAATATCCAACCTTTGGTTTTTGATTTAAATTGATTGACACTTGAACATTGGTCCATTCAAGTTGTTTCACATAATAATCAGGCTCGCGGATTTCTATCTGTTATATTTGCTGATTACATTGTGAAACAGAGATATTAAACTCTTTGATATACTTTACTCCAGATTAAGTCTGACTGTCTAGTTGATTCACTAGAAAGTATATTGGAGTAAGTCCTCTCAGATTGCCAAACGAATTGTTGGGTGTGTTTGTTAGACCCATGCATTTTCAATCTTATCTTGAATTCTAAGCTAACCATGGTCTTTGAAAACTATAGATAGAGATGCTCTTTCAACGGGAAATTCAATCCCACGACACTTTGTATCCTAGTTGATTTTATAGTCGTCCTCTATTGACCTCGGGTTTCCTCTTGTGGAACATTATTAGGCCTACGACTAAAAGACTTCGCTTTAGGGATTCGTGAATCCAGGTCCTACTATCTTTATCTTTGATACTTCGTGAATCCTGATCTTGGTTTTCTATTATCGAGGTTTTCATAATCACTTTCGGCGAGATAGATAGTAATCGTAAATTTCTCTTCGTCTTAGACTTTGTGATTCCTCAAGATAGATATCCAAAACCGATCTTAGTTGATATTTGAAGATTGTTCTTGAGAGTTGGTTAAGAATCTAAGTCTGCTTTTGGGAGTCATAAGTTTCGGATTTGTTAGGTTTGCTAGCTTTGTCTATTGCAAACAGATTTCCACACCTTGATCTTTGATCTAAATGGAAATCAAATAGGCTTATCTGTTAGAGGCAGATTGGTATCAAAAGTCTTCACTTCGTCTGAAGCAACTCTTAGGATGTAAAAGACGTCATCTAAGGGAACAAGTACATAGATCCTTGCGAGGCTCAAGAGATGTAAGAAGCGCGATTGTGCTTGAATCTCTTGGAGGGTGGGTTAGGTCTCAACTACATTCCAGTCCGAAGTCTAATAGTAGGCTAGTGTCTGTATCGGCTTAATACATTATGGTGTTCAATCTGAACGAGGTCCCGGGGTTTTTCTGCTATTGCGGTTTCCTCGTTAACAAAATTTCTGGTGCCTTATGTTTTTCCTTTTCTGAATTATATTGTTTATCTTTATAATTGGATTTACACGGTTTAGTACATATTTAATCTAAGTGGATACGTCCACTTAATTGTAATCGATTACGAGACTTGTTTCTTGTAGAATTCGTATCTTGAAAGATAGATAACAAGTTTAATCGCTTGGCGATTCTCGATTAGATTATTTGGATACGACTAGATTGATCTTGGATAGTGACTTTTTAGATCGTCTAAGTACACTGCTTAACAATCAGGTTCACGGACTTTGTGTCTATATACAGACTGATTGAGTAGAGGTTGAGATATAAACTTTATATACATATTATCAAGGATCATTCAGTTGGTATGCTTGCTATTGTATTAAGTTTTGTCTACACAGGTTGATGAACGAGAAAGTTGGGTGTATTTGGTATCCCCAGCGTTTTCACGGGTTGTTCCACTGGGACTAAATAATTGTTATTTTCAATTTATAATTAATTATGCTAACAAGATAAAACAATTCAGTATAGAAAATATAAATAAAATAAATAAATATCTAAAGGGAGCTGGGTTTTCAGAATCCACCAATTTATATTATATGAAATACTCTTTCAATCTTTAATGAATATTTAAATGATTACTCAAGACTATCGAGTCCCAACCGATACGTCTCGGAAAATATTAAGGAAACAAATATTACAACTTTATGTTTTACAAATATAGTATAACCTCCTTCGCTTATAAAATATCAATAGCCGAAGGATATTCAAGACGGTTTGGGAATCAAGCTTAAAATGAAGAAAATTATAAAAACAATTTAAAAAGAATATTTATGAAAAGACAAGGGTACCCAAATACACCACAATCTTTTTGTTTCAACCTATAAGTCCTCTTACCAGGTGTGATCGTTTATGGAAAAAGTCGAGACAATACAACAACTTCGGTATCCACACTTTGTGTGATCGTCTATGGATACAAGATCGAGACAATACGACAACAAGATAACTTGTGTGATTAACTATGGATACAAGATCGAGACGATACGACGATCAAAGTGTGCTACTTGATAATAGGTTCGGACTTAACCAAACTCTATAGGATCACTGTCAAGTATAACAGAGTTGAGGTAAAGTGTATTTACTTTAAATTATATAAACAAATATAATTGCGGAAAGGTAATGTAAATCACACAGCAAGATTTTGTTAATGAGGAAACCGCAAATGCAAAAAAAAACAGGGACCTAGTCCAGTTTTGAATACTCTCAAAATTAAGCAGTTATACAAATCAAATACCAACTTCGTATAGTTGAGACCAAGAAGACTACCTCTAGATACTTATTTCCCTCAGTATCCCTGCACCTTCGACTTCTAGAGTCACGCACGTGAATAGAAAGTCCGTTGGATCATATTCCAAACAGCAAAGGAAGAATCTATTTGGTAACCACTCTAATCAATCTTTCTACAAGATATGGATGAGTCATTGACAAAGGCTCTTATGTTTAATCTAATAAACTCCTTTGTCTGGTTAGATCAATCTAACTTTAACTACCGAAATAGTCAAGTCTAGATTCGCAATCAATCAATATAGATCTCAAAGAGAAACTATAAAGTAATGCCGATCTCACGCAACTAATCAATCGAATAAACTGATTATAGTTGGATCCCACCCGATCAAGGTTTGTGCACAAAAATTCACAAGATACTTCTAAAACCAATAAGAAATCTTCTTTAATCTTCAATAACTCGCACAACAACACTTGAATCTCTTATGATCAATCACGCACAGACGGAGTCTGTTAACAATGGATTATCACAAGATGTATTTGGATCTAACAACAGTTTTAACGATCCCGTCGATACTTCGATCTAGTTTGAGTGAATCTTATATCAGAAGAGAATATTCTCGAGAATAAACAAACTAGGTGCAATCAAAGTTTCAACAACCGTTAGTCAATCAAATCAATCGAAAACTAATAACACTGCAATTATCTAGTTTCCCACCAATTGTACTCGTGGAGCTTCTTGATCCCACATAAGTTAATTTAAACGAGCGATCGTAAGATATTTCACCTAATTAGGATACTTTCCTCTCTGAAGAGACGGCTCCACCAGAAAAAACTAGAAATGAAGTTTGTCTGGCTCTTAGGATGGTTTGCTAGAAATGCAAACTTAGGTATTTATAGACCAAGGATGTTTGGATATCAAGGAATTTCCAAACCCAAAAAAAATCTCAAGATTTGCAATGAATAGAAAAATTCGGTTTTCCTAATTCTAATAAATGCTTGTCCAATATTTCCGGAATCACTCGATCGAAAATCTCCAATTAGTAAATGCACATTACTAATTTTTATTCTCTAGAGATATGCATTTAATTCCGGTAATTAAAGCATATAAAACCAAAAACCTTAATTAAAAGATTCTTAATTTATTTCCGCACAGGATCACCTTGAGTACTAAGGAATATCTTTGAAAAATAAATGATAAGAGTTACTGCTCGTGTTCAAAGTATGTAGACAATTTTCACTGTAAATCCTTATTTCATATTTACATCTATCAACAATGATTTGGGACCATAAAGCTTCATCATAGTAGTCCTACTACAATTGCTGACTTTATGGGTACAATGTACCCCGTGTAATTTCGTTTTAATCTTAATAAATGTCATGCTTCAACAAAAGAAAAAAAAATGATTTTGGAAGTTTTAGATTTATGTATTGACATAGGTTCAGACCAACACTAAATAACTTGAAGAGGTCCATAAAAGCATGAGTTCTGCTCGATTGGTTTTGAATAAAAAAAACACCAATACCATGCAAACAAGGAGAGACATTTTGAATAAAAAAGTGAATGAAGTACAAAAAAAAACTAAGCGACTTCTATAGATGAAATATTAAATGCAATTGGAAAATCAATGATTTTCAAGATCATACTTGAAGAGAGTAACCCGTTCGTGAAAATTTATTTGCACATATATTCTTTTGTCAATGATTGTGCTCTAGAAGAAGTATATCTTGTACATACAAAAAAAAAAAGTAATTGCATGTCGGTATTTTAAAAATAACATTGTAGACGATGAATTTAATGATCCACCGCCCGATGCATACAAATACACATAAATACGTGTAGGGTATATAATCAGACGAATAACAAAATGCAAAATATTTTATGAATAACAAAATGCAAAATATTTTCCTAACAAACAAAGGCTCCAGGCACTATCTCGGGAAATACTTGGTAAACAAGAAAATATAATAATGAAGTAGACGAGAGTATAAAAGGGATCTGGCGTACCACAATTAGTCGAGTTGGATGAAGATTTTATTTTTTTTTTTTTTGAAGCATGAAGATATTATTAAAAATAAGCGGCTATTACACGAGGGTAAGTAGTATCCAATGAGTCATCCATTACAATTTGATTGATGCATGGTGGGATTGTATGGTCCCCAAAATAAATTTGTAGGGTTCTCTAATTGGTTGTTGTCCGTTGCCGATTGGACGATCAAGTCACGCTACTTGATTTCCTTACTTGTAGGCGTGGTGGACGGTGCAGTGATGGGATCGACCCATGATTTGTTTGGTTTTGGGATATCATTCCCGAGATGTACCAAGGCGGATCGACATCCGAGGTAAGGAATCGAAACGGAGTTTTACGAATCGGTTTCAAATTGAACCTTTGGCGCCTTGTTCTTTTGTCGTCCGGGTTGCTATGAGCATTGCCCATGATTAAGTTGTGAGGGCGGTGGTAATTCCTAGTGGATGTGCTACGGCTACCAAGGTGTTTGCATAAGCATCCCTGCAGGATAGAACCCTGCTCCAGCTATTCCGGGGTGTCCTCGCGCTGCTCCGTCTGTGTTGATCTTGACCCAACCTATATTAGGTTTGATCCATTTTATGAAGATTACAGTAGATGTTCGTTCTCCATTTCTTGGGTTTGCGAAGGCTGGTATTCCAGGTAGCAGGGAGGTTCTCTTGCGCCCAAGAGAACTCTTGTTGAAGACAGAGATCTATCTGAGCGATGTTACCCGGATTTGGTTGCCTTTGTCGATAAACGTAATCATTTATATCTATCTATAAGGACCAAAAAAGGAAACAGAAGGCTGTTTTGACAGAGTGGTGAGTTTTCAGTTGTAAAATTTGTGTGATTGTCATTTAGGATTTGGAAAATTTGGAAGATTTTGGGTTTTGGTTGAGTGAGTAGGGAGTCTTGTCAGGAGAATGTTCCCGGGCGTCCACAATTACTTGGCAATGAAGGAGAATGTGTCCAGAAGATTCTGAACCAATGTTACATTGTGGACAAATGTCGGTATCGTTGTTGTGGATATGGTTTAGAATGGAGAAGGTCGAGAGGCCTTCGTTGATTGCTTTCCACAAGAAGAGCTATAATTTTGGAGGACATGGAATTGTCCAGGGAAACTTAGTTGGTGGCAAGAGGTTTTGATGGGAATGATCTGATGAGATGGCTAAGCAATGATATCCAGATGATGTAGTGTATTTTCCATATTTGGTGAAAGGTCAGATGATTATATCAGATGGGATGTTTTGGGGAAGGTGGATATTCACAATTCGTTGGATTATATGGGGTGGCAGAAGGTTTAGTTTATCGTAATTCCAAGTGTGAGTGAGAGGATCAATGAGGTCAGGGACCAAATCTGGAGTAGGTAATGTGACTCTCGGATCCAGGGTGTTATCGAATTGCGGGATCCAGTTTTCTTTGATAAGGGTTGCTAACCCGTCTCCGATTTTGTGGTAAAGATGTTGTTTGATTGTGGGAATGAGCAATGATAATTGCCTCCATTGAGTACTGGTTGAAAATGGGGTAGCTGGAGTTCCTAAGAATAGAGGTTGCTTCTTAAGATATTTTTCGCTGCAAAGGCTAGCATAGATTGAATCTGGTTTCTCGTGGATGTACCAGACCCACTTCATGAACAGTGCTTTATTATGATCACAGCTTTTTCGAATTCCCAGACTGCCTTCTGATTTGGTCCTAGTCAGCTTATCATAACCTAGTGGGTGAAGTTTCTTAATCGAGGAGTCATGTCCCCAAAAGAAGTTTCTGGTGATACGATCTATTTTCTTATTCACATTGATAGGCAGAGCTAATCTTCTTGAAGGTTTTAGGCATTTCGTCGTCCATCCATTTGGATGAAGATGGCAATGACGTATAAACATATAATTACGAATACATATTGAGGGAGATCCATGGACACTCTTAGATGACAAGGTCGGACAAGATTTGTGCCATTTTCTCCGCAAAACCCAAACGGTAATGAATTTAAGTCTAATATTTTGATGGTGTATTCATCTTATAAGACTCTACATTCCTTCAAAAAATGAATGCAATTCGAGATAGCAAAACTGACCATCTACTGATCTTAATTTCAACCGTTAATTTTGAACGGTTGATAATCAAAGGGGTAGATGGTGGTTTTATACATCTCGAATTGTGCTCATTTTTTGTAAGAATGTAGAGTCTTATAAGCAGAATATACCATCAAAATATTAGACTTAAATTCATTATCGTTTGGGTTTTGTGGAGAAAATGACGCAAATCTTGTCCGACCTTGTCCATCTAAGAGTGTCTATGAATCCTCCCTCATATATATTATATATATATAGTTAAAGGAAGTATTATCTTTCAACTCATTACTTTTGAAACATATTATTATTTTCCGACAAACTAGTACCAAAACTTTGTATAACAAATAACTAAGTCGTGGAAATTTTAATTACATGAGTTGTATTGAATTACTAGTCTATTAGATAGTACGGGCGTCACTTATACGTTGTAATTGTTAATTGGAGTTTCCCTTGGGATGGGTGCAGGGCATAAGAGTGCTTCATCGAGCAGGTACCTACAGTAAAAACATGCATTCTGAGTAGTATTTAAGTGTGATTTTTGTTTCTTATGTTAATTCAGACCCAGACAATTTACATTAATAAATTAGGTTCTTCCTAATTCTCATGTTTTAATAGTTCGATAATAATGATGCCGCGATGAATGGGCTGGTAATTTCGCATCTAGCACCACTTGAAAAACAAAATACACCTTGACTGCAGTTGGGACGAAATTTTGAATAAGATTTGGTTAATTTTTTGGTTGCCGTTGTCAAAGGTGTATGAACTAGACATGCATCTTGAATTGATATTTTATTATGGCATTTGTCAATTTTTTGGTGGGTAGCTTAAAATTTCATTCATATTTTCGCACTATCCAACATATATGGATTATCAAAGGGTATCAAATTTTTTTATCCATTAAAAATACTATTACTAATCAAGATCTTTTAGGAAATTTATGATGCATCTGTGCAACAGGGCGGGGCGGGTTACATACTAGTTTACATATAATAACCTTAACCACAACTGATCTAAGCAACACCGGGGCCATCCCTTTAAGTCCTTCCTTTCCTTCTTTATACGTCTGGAACTTTTTGTTTCAGAGGGAGCATGGGCTGGCCTGGAGCTGGTGGAGAGGCAGGTGGAGATTCAAGTTGGCGTCTATGAGCAGAAGAGAAGAGGCTGACTTCTTCAACCGCTTCAGCAGTTGGAGTTTCATCTTTCAGCATAGTCCGAAAAGAGATTGATCCACGCTTCGCAGAAGCATCAGAATTTCTCTCGAGACTAGTAACTGAGCTTGCCTCAAGAAGTACTTGGTTCGCGATGAGAGATGCAGTCTCGTTTTGATCATCCAAGGACCTTCTTCTTCTTCCAATTTCCAAATCTCCTAAATCTCTTCTTAGTCTCAAAGAATCCGCAATTGGACAATAAACAAGCATGCAGATACCCAAGCAGGCAGAAAGTAACAGCACAAGGAACGCAAAGAAAACAAGAGCCTCAAATAAAACTTGCTCTGGAAGGGATAAAACAGATAATCCAAGTAGAATACCCCTTATTGGAAAAACACCAGAGACCATGCATATGAGAAACAGAGCTCTCTTCTGCAAACCCTTGTTTATCACCGAAGAGACCATTCGCCTACCGAGCAACAGCAAATAACCAGAAGAGACGGTGGCAAACAGCCCTAGAGCGATTGTGCTAAGTAAGGGGTACGTACATATGGCAATGTCATCATTAATAAGAGTAGATGTGCTTGTAAAGTAATGAGGTATCTTCTTCTTCCAACCATGGCTCTTCTCATCGTTGAATTTTGGACCTGCTAAAACTAAGATGCACTGAAGAAGAAATATTGGGAGGCAAGTCAAAAGAACATAACCGGCTGTCTTTGCATTCCATTGCCGGCTTAGAGTCCCAGACTCCCTTTTCTGCAAGGATGCGCGAAGGAGAAACACAATGGTCAGAAGAAGGCATGGTTCTGCAATCCCAAGATTTGAAAGGACGTAGAATTTGCAAATATGCTGCTGCCATTTCAAGCCAAGATCATATACTACTCTATCCCTTCGTCTCAAGACAGTTAACCTGGCAACCTCGCCAAAACCCCACCAAAACGCATACAGAATAAGGGTAATCCGGATGATCCAAGGTTTATTGAAGTAACCTAGTTGAATTAAACTCTGCGTTCTTGTACAAGTGCGGAAGTAGATTGAGTACAGGATGCAGAATAATCCCAGAAGTACTAACAGAGAGACTAGACAAATTGTCACCACACCGAATGCATCGGCGACGAGTATGGTCAGGGGCATTACCCGAAGCACAGATTCCACGCATGCTCTCTGCCAGCATGGAGACGGGAAGAGCCCTACAGAGACGTCAAAGCCTACTTCTTAATACAATAAGAATGAGGCAGCAGCTTCCAGATTATGTTGAACAATTCTTGAGCACAAAAGAACCATACATGTGACGACTTCAGCCAATTATCAACACAGACCCAAATGCGTTGTGTGTTCAAAACCCAATCAACAACTCCAATTAACCCATTAATGCTTTGTCAACAAACCCCAGTACCGCCTATTTGTATTAACTTCCTATCACAGCACTGAGTGTTACTTATATCTAAAATCCGAAGAAGTGTCCAGCACTGAATCAATTGCTCATCGCATGACACCTAAAACTGAAATAGCAAACAATCTTAGACGCAATCCAGTTAACAAAAGAAAGAACAGAAAATTCAAACCCATATACTGAAACTATGCAGGACCAAGCCAACTTCCTTGACCCTTTCAAGCACGCAACATCAGACCAATGCATACTATAATACTTAAATGAAAACCAAAGCAACAATAATAGATATAAAATTAACATATGAATACTAAATTACTAACAACCAAACCTAAACAAGTTGCTTGGAAAATCGAGGTCAATTCTCAAACAGAGTTAATTTCACACACAAATCACTGACAAGATTAACTTTTCACATACATTACATACTTCCATCGAATCTTACCAATATCTACAGCAGAAAGTTCTAACAAAAGACGATTCCACATACACAGTCGATATCTGACCGTTTTTTGGCTCTAAATCTAAATCTTCAACGGTGAATTATCAAAGTAAAAAAAAGAAATATCTGGATTTGTTTTTACATTCATGTTCATCCTAACTTGAAATCCTCTGAATCTAAACGTCAAGACATGGATTAAACTAACAAAAACACTCACAAAATCAAATTCTACCACTTCATCCATAAACCTTATAATCATCCGAACCAATAAATAAACAAAATCGATAACAAAACAAAAGTTACAAAAATACCTTATGATTATCTACAGCATTCCAGTTCAATATCCCGATCTCTTCTTCTCCTCAAGTTTCAAGAACCAAACGAGCTTCAAATCGAACAAAAAATACACCAATCGAAAGCTTATCTAGTAACAAATCTCGATCTGTAAAACTCCAATGCAGATTCGCAATCTCCGTAAAGAAAATCGAAACCCTAGCGGAGAGAAACGATTTCGAGAGAGAGAGAAGGGAGTAAACAAAAAAACTGAGAGGAAGAGAGAAAAGGTGGGGGAATAGAGAGAGAGAAGAAGAAGGAAGGCATTGGGTTGCTGACAGCCTGTATCCAGCTAGCTTTTAGGTTCGGATGTCGGTTCGGAAATCTACAAAAATAGGCTCGGAGGTTTAACCGGATCTACCTGGCACTGTTCTGCTTTGTTGTGTTTCTTTGTCCATAACAAAAAGAGATTTGATTTGCTGTGACTTATTCCGTTATTAATAAGTTATTACTCCTTTGCCAGTTATGCAATCTAGTGGGTCCTACTTATCCACCCTGGCCCAATGTTTCCGACCGTTGATTGTACTCGGGATTGGTTTGTGAGCATGACACGTGGGTTCAATGACGTAAAACACTGAAATAATAGTGGATGACAGAGTATAGTATCATCATTACAGCAGTGATTTCACCGGGAACAATTACTTGTCTTTAAATGACTGTAATATCCTATTCATTCTTTTTATATACTTTGTGTATTTAGTTGAGCACCCTTGAGTCTTTTGAAAATACCTAAAACCCTCTGTATCGGTTTCAAGTTTCGGGATAAGCTCCTTGGGAAAAGTTTTCCTCTATGGGGTTGGAACTTGGGATTGGGGAGGGGAACTGCAATATTCAACTAGTTCAAGTGCCCTTGAGCTCATTTCAACCAACTACGTATGGTATACTGTATACTCACTCTAGTTGGTCGACCGATAGAGGATCCAGAGAAAAACAAACAAAGTGCCAAAAGAAAAAAATGAGACTACCATGGAGCAAACCCATTACATACTAATAGTAGTGTGAAAACCATAACTAACCGCCGACCCAAGTGGAAACCATACTTAATATGGGACACTTTTGTGTACAAGTGGGGCAAATGCACAAAACCAAAGAGGGGGCAATTGGACCCTCATGGCCTTTATTGGATCCACCATCCTGGCTAAGTAACAGGATCTCATTCACCAAATAAACAATGCACTTCTCATGTTCTATCGGAAAAGACAATTTGTTATTGATCTAAAGATGTTGATAACATTCAGGAATATCTACATGTTTACCGAATACGGTTCGGATCAATATTTGATTAAGAGAAGATGAACAAAATACAGACTGGACTGGAGTTCATATACTCTCTCGACTCTATTCTCTTTTGCACTCACACGTGCTTTGCACACACTCACAATACCTACACCACACACAGTCACTCGCACGCACACTTTGATATACATGTTATTAGATGTGGCCTTTAGCCCGTGCCTAATATATTTTCTAGCATCATAGCAAAGATGTTTTGATAAGAAAGAAAGCGAAGAAATATAATAATAAGATGGTGTGGAGATGGATTGTAACGCCAAAGAAGCAGACAAATGGTTTACATCTCATTCACAAAATTTAATTTTACTATATTTGAGCTTGAATAATTTTTACATAAGTGTAATAGATCTTGGTTTGTCTTTGCTCTTTGAATCTTATGAGATATCATCTTTGTAGTCCCCTTCTTGCTCGATTCCATTAAGCCTTAAAGATTTTGTTCACAACACTGCTTCCTTCAAAGCTTGAGTCCTTGCTTCATTGTCCCCCCCTTCTTCTATCATCTATATCTTGGCTTCCTCGTAATTTCCAAGTCAATCACGCATAACCAGTCCAATGGTAATGACGTTTCAAGACCCCTTTAAAGTTATATTACATGGTTTACATAAACATTAGCTACGTGATGATTAGTGTGGTTTGAGACGTTCTTTCCTATGTATGTTTATAGTGTAAGATTTATTTCAAAGGCCACTTTTTTGAGATTTGGATTTTGGTCTCTAAAAACTTTTGTACATCTGTCTTTTCCTAATGTGTCAAATTATTGTTGCACATATTGCTTCCCAATCACTACATTCCTCGTTCCATCCTATGAGTTTTATTTTTTTAACTTAACACTCAATCTGTAAAAGTTGGTTGTTGAATATCTGGAAGAAACGGGTTATAAGCAAAAATAAACTAGTTACCAGACACTCCTAGCAAAAGGACAAGTGATTAGCATGTGTTAGAGTTTCCATTACGGTTACACACATTACACACATGACACTTGCTAATGATTATAGTTCTTTTATCACCTATATATGCAGCATATTATTGAGAACTTTATAGACAAACATTTCAACTCTTTGTGCAACATCTAGAGACCAAGCCACATACCATAACCTATTGTTAGACGAATTGGTACCCTTAAGAGTGGGGTACAAGGATTTTTTTGTGAACTCTCCTGTCAAAATATGGTTCCATCTTAATCTATCTTCTCTCCCTATGTTAGGTTGAATGCACTGAATATTTGAGATAACATCTTGAGGAAAAAGATTGTAGAATGTTGACATCCCAATCTCCATTGGCACCAACAATATCACTCACGTAGTTGTAGTTCATAGTATCTAAAAGTCTGGCTAGTTGGTTTCCATTGTTAGGAAACCAGTAATCCTCCCGAATATGAATGTTATTTCTTTTTCAAACTTCACAAATTGAGTTAGTTTTTATTATTGTTAGACCTTTTCGAACACGGTTTCATATCCAAAAGTTCGTAGACTTGGTTCCAAGATGGTGTTTACGGTTATGAAAATATTTGTGTTAGAGCATTGATCGGTTGAACCCACCTAGCGTTGGTATGTCAAGGTTGGTTGTCATATTTTAGTATCAAGACTCAATTAGAGTTGCTTGATTAAATTACTAGAGTCAACTTCGTTAGGTTAGACTATGAAGTCTAGAAATATTGAGACATACAAGTATTACTCTGAAGACCTGAAGATTCCGAAGAGGTGTCGACATCGAAGATAATATCATCCTTCCACTTGAGGTTAGTAATACATGACTTAATTGGTTTCCATTTTTATATCATAATCTTTCAAGTCGTTGGTGATTGAAAACATAATATGCGAAGTTATATATATGAAACTCTAGTATAATAGACTTTATCATCATATTGTGATCAATGTGTCAAGGAACAATATATATATTAATAGTGATAAGTGTTAATATTGGTATATGAATTAAGAAGTATAATGCTTATCTTTTGAATGTTGGAATTGCGACATCGACATAATCTTTGTAACATGTTACTAGATTGTGTAGTGAACATAGGTTTGATTTCATACCTAGAAAACTATGTTTTATTACATGAGTTTAAGGAAGTAGACGTACGAACTTGTTTCATAGGCGAAAGGAAATCAAAAGGATTGATGGTCCGATTTTCATTAAAGATCTTAAGGTTGGACCGATCTTAACCTATATATGGAATCAAGGTAGAACCGATCCTAGCTTATGTTGGGAGTCAAGGTAGAACCAATCCCTACCTACATTGGGAGTCGAGGTGGAACCGATCCTAACTTGTTTTAGGTATCATGGTAGAACCGGTCCCAATAGGCAAATCTGATTTCTACAAGTCACGTACACTTTAGGGTTTGTGTGATTTTGAAATTGGGTTTGCAAATAGGAAAGTTCAAGTTGTCGACATAGTGAGTAATTTGAACATGTGTTGAAATCTTATTTCTTAATCGTTCGAAGATATTCCTTGATATTCAAGGTGAGATCCCAAACTGAAATAGTAAAAAAATCTTTTTGAGATTTTCGAAATTAATATGTTTTATTTATCAGCAATCAAAACATATCTCTGGAAAGATATATCAGCTAAGTGCTAGCTAATATTGAGTTTTCCATGAAGACTTTGGTTATACAGTTGGATATTGGTTGGATTTCATAAAACCGAATTTAGGTTCTTTATTGCACATCTTAAGAATATCTTTGGTTATGGAAATTCCTTGGTGTCCAAACTACCTTGGTCTATAAATAGTGAAGTTTGTTTTTCGTACAAACCTATCATGAGTCAGGCAAACTTCATATTTGTTGTTTTTGGTGTTGCTTTGAGCTAATAGTATTCTCGTAATACTATCTTGGAGAGGAGAGTAACGTAATTAGATGAAATCTCTTATGTCCGCTAGTCTAAAGACTTCTTTGGGATCAAGAAGTGTTTAATAGCATCGTTGGTGGGAAACTAGAGTTGCATTGTTATTTTAGTTTTCGATTATTAATTTAATTGACTAACGGTGGTTAGCTCTTGATTTGCACCTAGTTTGATTATTCTTGAGAGACTCTCTTTTGACATAAGGTCACTCAAACTAGATCGAGAGTTTAACATTGACTTGTAATCATCCATAATTAACAGGCTCCGTTTGTGTATGATCTATCATAAGTTGGGAATCAAGTTTGTTATTGTGCAGGTACAGAAGACTATTGAAGATTGGAGACAAAAAATATTGGTTTTGTTTCTTCGTGATTTGCTTCATGCACAAACTTGATAGGCTGGGAGCCGACTAGATCTAGTTTATCTTTTGATAGACTTGTTATTGCTAGTCGTAATTTAGATCAACAAGATATCATTTGGTTGTACTCTTCAGTATCCGAATCTGTTAGTTCTGTTTGACTCAATCTGGTTAACTTGTTTAATCCAGATCTTGGAAGAACTAAAACCCGATAAAGGAGTTTATTAATTTAAACAGAAAAGTCTTTGTCACACTCAACATCAATATCTCTGATTGATTTCCTGAGATAGACGAGTGGTTACCAAACAGGTTAGTCATTCACTGTTTGGAAGATGATCGAAAGGATTGGGTGCTTAAAGTCTTCATAGAGACTGAAACAACTTAAGATAGTGGACTCTATCTAAAGATTCACATACGCTGGCCAGATTAGTTGTATGTGCAGGGATACTGAGGAAACTAGGTAACTAGGGTAGTTTACTTGGTCTCAACTATACGAAGTTGGAAGTGTCTTTGTATAGCCGTGGTTTTTCTGAAATTCTGGTTTCCTCGTTAACAAAATCTTGTTGTGTCATTTACTTCACTTCCACATTGTTAGAGCACTGCTCGGTCGAACTTGCAAGCGTTGCTATCTCAAGCTTGTTGTCAAGTTTAGTTGCCAAAACTATAAGTCTTGATTTCTAGTATACTTATAGCTAAGTCTCGAATTAGGATAGAAAGTATAGTTGAGCTTTAGACTTCACGGCATTCATTGACTAAAGACTAAGAACTACTAAGGGGATCTTGTGGAACTTCATCAACAAAAGGTATGTGGAGACTTGAACTCATCTATCACTCAAAAGTCTATATACTTTATCTCTTATTTGAGACAAAAGTCGTATGGCTATATAGACTTCGATTATACACATTTGATATTTCGAGCTAAGTTTAACTCGCTTACATATTTCTCGAAATATATGTTGGTAAGCTTTCGCTCTAACCAAGTTCATCTTATATTCTTGACGAAAGTCAAAATATGATCATGTGAAAATCACCCGGTAACATCTTACATGATTTGTGTGAGACAGTCATTTGATATAAACTTGGAATGTTTCGTATTGATCATTCGATCACTTGAAAATTTCTTTAAAGCTAATAGTTTATGTGAGACAGCTATTGTCGTCTTCTAAGAATGTTTCAATGATTCAAATGGGAGTTTAGAATACTTAATCATAATTGGATTTAAGCACAATATGCGTACTTGCATATGTGTTGATCCAAGACCGGAATGCAGTATGCATACTGGCGAGGTCAGGTAAAGTCCGGGAGCTAGAGTATGCGTACTTGCGAAGTCAGTTGAAGTCCGGGTACTATAGTATGCGTACATGTACGCGTACTGGACTTAACTGAAGTTTGGAAGTGTACAACAGTATGCGTACAAGTTTGCATACTGGCGAACACATTCCAAGTCCGGCTACTTAGGTATGCGTACACGTTTGCATACTTGAGTGGGTTATATTCTAAAATCGGTTTGTTTATGAACTAATACATTTATATAATAAGGAATGCAATCTTTTGCAAACCGTGGCTACAATGTTCATGAATTGATTCGAGTGAATCAAAATCGGTTTTGCTTCAATTGTGTCTTGTATACTTCTGTGAGAATATAAACAATTGAACAACTCTATAACTAGTTTCATTTGAGTCATTTGAACTAGTTACGGTTAAGATGAATAAGGTTGATAGGAAAGTGTTCATATGGCTAACTTCGGTTAAATATTGTTGAGCCAACAAAGGTGCACACGTGTAGGTACGATTACTCTTATCTAAATGAAGTCACTTTTCATTTGTGTGTAACAAGCTAAGTTCGATCTAACGGTTGAAAGATATTAGCTTGAGTCTAATCAGGTTTTCATCTAACTGTGAATATTGAATGCTTTGTTACCAAGGTAACATTGATTGCAAACCCTGATTTGAAGACTATTGTTTATGGGTGAAAACTACTCCTGCAGAATTTGGTAATTTGGGGTGTGGATGAGGAATGAATTTAAACCTTAAACAAATGCACTGCGCGGTGAGTGCTTGTAGATTCGAGAGATCAATCGTGCAAGTCCGGCCTAAACCAAGAAATGGCCGTTCCAGACTTGTTTCGGTCACAAAGTGAAGGAGATGGGGGTGATCTTAGGGAGGGAAGCGAAGAAGGTGTTGAGATTGTGAAGGTGTAGACTTGCTTATGACTTGTAACAGGAAAGTGAACAAGCTTACGATTGGTGTAATGTGCTCCGGGTGTTTTCTTGTTGTTTTTCTCTGTTGTTTGGAAATAGGGCGGAGAACCTATTTATACAAGTCATTGAGTCTTATTCACGTCTCTCGTGGGAAGTGGAGGAAGTGGAGTGATGGAGTAGTGGAGTTGTGCGTTGGTGATACACGACCAGCCTTGCCCACTTCTCATGTTCATCTCTAACCATCCATGACTTCCTAACACGTTCTTGTGATGGCGCGTTGCACCTTGCACGCCGTAAACCGCTGGACCAATACCCCAGTATGTATCCCCCAGGTTTGTGACATGATTGATAAACGGAATGTGTGAATCGTGGATCCACGAAAGATAGCATGTAATGCTGAATTGAATAACTGCGTTATTCAGGAAGTCGATACTTGTGAAGTATCGTGTGTATTTTATGCAGGTAATGCATCATGGTGTGGTAAAGTGATGGGTAATGACACCTCACTAACCGATTAACTCCTGACCAGGGCTGTATAACCAAGCTGGTGAAGTTGGACGGATGAGATGATCTTTGAGACACTCATCTGCGACCGTTGATGAAGTTAGGGTTTTGAAGAGGTGCGCAGGCATCACTCTTCAGCTTGGTCGAAACCAAGCATGGGATACAACTTTGGCCTAACCGACCATACATGCGTGTAGATTGCATGATGGTGTAGGCGCTTATACCCCATTACCTCATGAAAGTATGATCTGGGTCACTCAATTCATCCGGGTGAAATCGAGTGGTCGAGATCGATTTGCGACAAAAACTAGTGCGTAAGGGCCGCACGTCACGCCCTCTTCGGCGCACGTTCCAAGACGACCAATCTTGGTCGGTCTTGGCCGATTGGCCTGGGTGTGAAGGTGGTAGGCTGGTGTTTACGCCTATACTCCGAATATCCCATGAAAACGTGATCTCGAGCCATCCAAATCGTCCGGCGAAGTTGAGTGGTCGAGATCGGTTTGCGGTTTGGGAGGTGTGACCATGCTAGTTTGAGCGTGCGTTTTGGATTAGCCGGGCATGATATGCCTTGGCCGATCGGGTTAGGGAATAGATGGGTCCACGGTGGTCATGCTTTGGTATGACCAGGACTGCTTAATCTAATCTTGGACCCTCCATTCATGCTTAGGAGAAGATGGACGCTCGTGATGCTCAAAACCCTTGGGTTTCAAAGTCGTGCGTCATCTCTTGTTTGGGCGACGATTTTGTCACGACCAAACATGGTTGGTCTTGACCGATTGGTCAAGTGTGTAGGCGGGCCGCGGTGATCGTGTTGACATGCTCGGGCCCTTTGAATCTACATCTACACCCTCCATCTATACCTGCGAAGATGGATGGTTGAGACTATTTTGCGACACATGTAATATGCCGCAAACCCTAATTTGGGGTTTTCCGTCCATAATGCTTGGTATGAACGTTTTTGGCAAGTTAGGCCAATGGCCGACCGTGCGGGTTCCGCATTGGTTCGGCAGTGGATATTCCATACCTGCTTGGGGGTGATGGAATTGATCCGGGTCATCCAATCATGCTTATGGAGTTGGGTATTTGCGATCATATCCGGATGATACTGGTCAATCCAGAATGCTCAATCGGGCTAGTATAACACCGAGAGAGGGCTCAATCGGGCTAGTATAACACACCGAGAGTCGGCACAGACGGGTATTTCGTACATGGTTTCATTATAGTGCTTGGAGGTTCGTGTTACTGTAAGAGTAACACTCGGTCGTCATGCCACACCGATAATGAGTCTTTGGAAATACAAGGTCGATTAGAAATTCACGAGGATGGGATTGTTGCCACATGCTCCAACCTGGAGGAATTTCATGTATTCATAGAATGGGATTGTTGCCACATGCTCCGTTCTTGGTGAATTAAGTGAGGGAGTATCCAACACTTACTAATGGCTTTATCTTTTACAAGATGTTAGCGCATAATTTTTTCTGGTTTTTTACAAATTTAACCTTAAATGAAAATCCACCATCAACATTAAGTCCCCTGCCTAGCACATAATGGTTACACTATTGTGGGGTAGGCATGAGATGGTGACATATTTATATACTGAAATGACCAAGCTAAAGTGAATACATATTTAGGATATTTTCACATTGTCGGGCGTTGCCACAGGAACTGGTTGGTTACGATTAAGGATGCGAAGGAAACGAGGACTTGATACGGTGAGTCGCTTTGGTTCCTCTTGTATATATACGAGCTCGGCCCCCTTCTTTATGTGTACTTCTTTCATCATACACGGCTTCCCTCGGTATATCCGATAAGCCTCGTTGATTGTTATCCGAATTAGCGGCCTTCATAGGTGGCAAGTAAAGACTTCTTTTCCTCCGGGATTACGTCGACTTGCGGGATTATAAAGAAACATCTCTCATGATCGTTTATTCTACATCTCGGTATTGCTCGATCTTTGATTAAGCGATCGATTGATTTGATTTTTTTTTTGTGTGTGCACTCATAACCTCCTCTCCTTTGCGGTTTATCATGGAAGTAGCGGACGATCATTGTTGCTTCCCCGGAAAGAAGTTTCGAAGTCGATAAGCCGAAAACCATGCACACGAAGAAGTAATGGCTAAGATCGATCTTCCACTTCGTGAAGTCGGCCGTGCTATAAAGGGTATGTCTATCTCACACCTTCGTATTACCAGAGGACGTATCCGTGCACTTTGGTGCGATTGACATGGAGGAGCGGTGGAGGCGCGAGGAAACGCTGAGACACTAGTAAGCGCAAGGGCGAGAGATTTGCCGGCGCGGTTGAAGAGGCGGAGAGTTGAGCATAAACGACCTCGAATGAAGGCAAGTGTGATTACCCGATCCGGGACGGCGTGATAATTCTTGATTCCGATACGAGACGAAACCGAACATTTGAAAGCAATCTGCGTGGCCCTAATATTGATGTGCCTTTTGATACTCCCGTGATGATGTTGGGATGGAGCGCGATGTTTTGGAGATGCCCGATGCGAAGGCCGAGGGAGATCCGGAGAGGGGAGCATCAACGGGTGATGGAGAAGAACCCAACGGTGGTGCAAGGCGAGGCCGACCCTCTTGGCGACTAAAACCTCTTTTCTTTTTCTTATTTCCAAGTATATTTTGTACACTCGAACATCTTCCTTGTACTCGGTGGCGTAGGGTTTAAGGTTTTTCTTCCATTTGAAAGTTTTTTTTTTTATTATAACCCTTTGCCAAGACTGCAACTGAATCTTCTCAGGCGCAAGGGTGTGCCTTCACACGTAATTCCTTGTGATAAAAGAAGTAATGCCATAATGGAATACATACGGACCTGTGTTCCTGATGCAAGATCTTCCTGGCCTTGCTGGGGCAGATGGCTCAAATCACTTTCCTTTTGTGCACGCGTTCCTTCCCATGAGATGTTTGCTTAGGGTTTCCTTTCTTGCTCCAGTGGGTTGATTTAGGCTGACTCAGGATTTTGTGTTTTTAGGGGTAGAGAGGTTCTCAGATGGAAATAGTGCTTCAACTAAATTGAAAATGGAAAATTGAAAACCCTAACTATGAATGCAAGTATTGCAATCATTTTCTGGGGGAATTACAAATATGACATGAAATTGTAAAAAGGAAACTTTTGGAAAAGAAATAGCACAGCGTTTTAAAGGGTGGAGGATTTATTTGGAAAGTGGTAGCATAGCGTCTTAAGTTCGGTAGGGTTTGAGCCATTGTGAGTGAATCGTTATGCCTTCTAGTTCATCGGCGTTGATGAGCTTGCAGTAGCCGCCTAGGATAACATCTGCTACCAGGTATGGTTCATCTTCTCTTTCGGTGGGTGAGTCAGGTGGAGTGGTCATTTTCACCGTCATGCTCCCGACTTTGAATGTAGCCGTATTCGTCACCAGGTCTCCAATTCCAAACGGGTTTGAGCGTGCAAATACTTGGACCTTCGTCTTATCATCTTTGACCAAGACAGCCTCTACACTCTTGATAAAACGTTTGAAAGGGCCGGCTTCCCATTCACATCTCTTAGTCGGGGTTGGTTCGTTGGTTGAGTCGAGTCCCAGGACTTGTCGAATGAGGGGCGGTAGGTTGTAAAGAAGGTTGCGTGATGAGACTTACTTGAGATCGGAACTTTTCAATGTATCTTTGACAGGCTCTCTCCGGGAAGTTGTGTCACATTGGTAAGCTGCTGGTGCGGCAACAGACAGCCATCAGGAGGTCCGGAAGGCGTGTTGGAGATTCTTTCGGGTATGGCTTAGGTAGAGGACAGACTCCTAGTATTGGTTTGTTGTCATGCATCCAAGAGCGTCCCAGGATCATGTCGTAGTTGGGATGATCTTTGACTATGTAGAACTTTGCTTGCGTCGAGGCATCACCCAATTTGACTTCAAGATCGATGTATCCATATGCATCTCGAGCTCTCTATTTGAATCTTTAACCACAGTTGGGTGACGAGTAGCTTCCTGCTTCGAAATCTTTGCCGTTCTCAAGGTCTTTACAGCAATGATGTTAAATTCGGAAGCCGTATCAATCAACGCGCTATCGAACTCAACGTCTCTCAAATGAGTGACAGTTAGGAGTCCCCAGTTTCCATTGCTCACGTCCTTCGGGAAAGGCGGGGTTCTGGGATTCTTTGGATGCAAACACCTTCTGACACAACGTGGTTGAGGGCCGTAAATATGTCTTGACGCTGTCCTTTGGAGAAGTACGGATTTCACATATGTGCTCCATCATAGATTATACGGTCTTAAAAAGAATCCCCAGAAATCATGCAGTTCCTGATAGGTAGAGGGTCTCATGAACACCTTCGTTTCCAAGTTGGAGTTCCCCTGTCTCTACCTTTTCCCTGAATATTTGTTTCAACCTATTACAATCTTTGGTTGGATGATGGACGAACCTGTGGTAGCAACAATATCTGGGATCTGCCAATTCTTCCTCGGTTGGAGGACATCTGATAGGGGGCAGCTTTACGGCGTCGTCTTGGATCCACGCTTCCAAGAGCTCTATCACTTCATTCATGGGAAAAGGAAAACCCATGTCTTTAGTGTTTTATGCAGGAGTTTTGTCTGCATTTCCTTTTCGAGACACTGAGTCTTGTGTGCAGGGGATGCTCGCTTGGTTTGTTGTTCCGTTATCGAAGCTTTTTCCTTTTTTTCTCCTCCGCCTACTACACTCACAGAAGGACCAGTGTTGTATTGTTTGTTCGTGAGACGCCTGCTTCCTCGACTTTCACGCAAATCTTCACTTCGAACAACTCTGGTTCTTTCTAGTAGTGCCGGTGCAGTTGTTGCTGAACGTTTTGTAGCTTCGTGGAGTTCAGAGAACGTTTGAAAGCCCAGATTCTCTAACAGAGCGTGGTATATGGGTATCATCCCATTGAAGCACAATTCTACCAATTGTCGTTCGGTGACGTTCGGGTCGTGACAATCTAGCGCTTGGAATCCGAAACTTTTAACGAAATCGTTGGGATGTTCGTTGTTCGTGAAGAATTCTCCCAGTGTCCGAAAAGGTGATCTGTTCAGACACGAAGAAATACTTTCTGTAGAAAGAACCGACCATTTCGTTCCAATTGGATATGCTGTTAGGCGCGATGTTGTTGTACCAGGTGTATGCCCTCCCCGTAAGTGACTTCGAGAATTCTTTGAGGCGTAGAATATGATTGTATTCATGTTCCCCAAGGATTCCAAGAATCGAGAAACATGTTCACGAGCATTACGATCACCGTCGTAGAGGGAGAAGCTGGGAGAGGTGTATCCTCTTGGAAGAGGGATTCGTTGCATATCTTGAGGGTATGGAGGTTGGTGTTGGTGTGCATCCGCCGATTTCCTTTGACTAGGCTTTGAAGGAGTCGTTCTAGATCCTCACGTGTGATGAAGTTGGGTGGCTGATCCCTTTCTCTTGAACATTCAGGAGCAACACGAGCTTCTTCACTCATGTGGGTTCGAGTGGAAACGCCTGCTCCGGGTGAATTTAAGGCATTTCTTGTTGGCTCCAAAGATTGACGTGAATCTTGCGGCAATCATTGATCAGGTCTTGAGGAAAGTGAGTACCTCCTTCCGAGTTGCGGCCATATCTGTTTGAATCTTAGCAAGAACTTCCTGTTTCTCCATCAAGTCTGCAATGGTAATAGATGGTGGTCCTCCTCTTGTGCCTCCGGCTCCTCGTCTGATGAGGGAGTGAAAGTTGTTGCTCACGGTGACCCTTTGGAGGCGTTACACTTGAGGAGATCTTGGGAGGTTTTGCGGGCCGCTCCGGCTCACAGTGATGGGAGGCGTTGCACCTCTTTGGGATGTCTCTGCTCGCTGGTGCTGATGGTAGAAGTGACGGCTCCACGATATGTATTGACCACGGTAGCTCCACCGACAGTACTTCGACACCGGATTGTTATCCACACTAGCTCCATCGAATTGATTGCTGATCCAGACCTTAATTCCACCATCTTGAAATGAATTGTTGATTGAATTGATTCTAAGATCTACCCTTTTTGAAATTGATAAAATTGAATCGGATTTGGAAGAAATTGACTTTACAACCGAGAGATTAACCTCCCATTTGTGGTCGCCAATTGTTTATGGGTGAAAACTACTCCTGCAGAATTTGGTAATTTGGGGTGTGGATGAGGAATGAATTTAAACCTTAAACAAATGCACTGCGCGGTGAGTGCTTGTAGATTCGAGAGATCAATCGTGCAAGTCCGGCCTAAACCAAGAAATGGCCGTTCCAGACTTGTTTCGGTCCCACAAAGTGAAGGAGATGGGGTTGATCTTAGGGAGGGAAGCGAAGAAGGTGTTGAGATTGTGAAGGTGTAGACTTGCTTATGACTTGTAACAGGAAAGTGAACAAGCTTACGATTGGTGTAAGCAGGCTCTGGTATTTTCTTGTTGTTTTCCTCTGTTGTTTTCTGTTGTTTGGAAATAGGGCGGAGAACCTATTTATACAAGTCATTGAGTCTTATTCACGTCTCTCGTGGGAAGTGGAGGAAGTGGAGTGATGGAGTAGTGGAGTTGTGCGTTGGTGATACACGACCAGCCTTGCCCACTTCTCATGTTCATCTCTAACCGTCCATGACTTCCTAACACGTTCTTGTGATGGCGCGTTGCACGCCGCACGCCGTAAACCGCCGGACCAATACCCCAGTATGTATCCCTCCGAGTTTGTGACATGATTGATGTATCGGAATGTGTGAATCGTGGATCCACGAAAGATAGCATGTAATCTTTGAATTGAATAACTGCGTTATTCAGAAGTCGATACTTGTGAAGTATCGTGTGTATTTTATGTGTCTTGCATCATGGTGTGGTAAAGTGATGGGTAATGACACCTCACTAACCGATTAACTTTGAGGGCTGTATAACCAAGCTGGTGAAGTTGGACGGATGAGATGATCTTTGAGACACTCATCTGCGACCGTTGATGAAGTTAGGGTTTTGAAGAGGTGCGCAGGCATCACTCTTCTTGACTTGATCGAAACCAAGCATGGGATACAACTTTGGCCTAACCGACCATACATGCGTGTAGATGGCATGATGGTGTAGGCGCCTATACCCCATTACCTCATGAAAGTATGATCTGGTCACTCAATTCATCCGGTGAAATCGAGTGGTCGAGATCGATTTGCGACAAAAAACTAGTGCCGCAAGGGCCGCACGTCACGCCCTCTTCGGGCGCACGTTCCAAGACGACCAATCTTGGTCGGTCTTGGCCGATTGGCCTGGTGTGAAGGTGGTAGGCTGGTGTTTACGCCTATACCCGAATATCCCATGAAAACGTGATCCGAGCCATCCAAATCGTCCGTGAAGTTGAGTGGTCGAGATCGGTTTTGCGGTTTTGGGAGGTGTGACCACGCTAGTTTGAGCGTGCGTTTTGGATTATCCAGGCATGATATGCCTTGGCCGATCCGGGTTAGGGAATAGATGGGTCCACGGTGGTCATCTTTGGTATGACCGGACACTGCTTAATCTAATCTTGGACCCTCCATTCATGCCGGAGAAGATGGACGCTCGTGATGCTCAAAACCCTAATTTTGGGTTTCAAAGCCGTGCGTCATCTCTTGTTTGGGCGACGATTTTGTCACGACCAAACATGGTTGGTCTTGACCGATTGGTCAAGTGTGTAGGCGGGCCCGCGGTGATCGTGTTGACATGCTCTGGGCCCTTTGAATCTACATCTATACCTGCGAAGATGGATGGTTGAGACTGTTTTGCGACACATGTAATATGCCGCAAACCCTAATTTGGGGTTTTCCATCCATAATGCTTGGTATGAACGTTTTTGGCAAGCTAGGCTAATGGCCGACCGTGCGGGTTCCGCATTGGTTCGGCAGTGGATATTCCATACACGCTTGGGGGTGATGGAATTGATGCGGGTCATCCAATCATGCTTATGGAGTTGGATGATCGCGATCATATCCGGGACTGATACGGTCAATCCGAATGCTCAATCGGGCTAGTATAACACACCGAGAAGGGCTCAATCGGGCTAGTATAACACACCGAGAGTCGCCTGTACGGGTATTTCGTACATGGTTTCATTATAGTGCTTGGAGGTTCGTGTTACTCTGTAAGAGTAACACTCGATCGTCATGCCACAACGATAATGAGTCTTTGGAAATACAAAGGCGATTAGAAATTCACGAGGATGGGATTGTTGCCACATGCTCCAACCTGGAGGAATTTCATGTATTCTGAGAATGGGATTGTTGCCACATGCTCCATTCTTGGTGAATTAAGTGAGGGAGTATCAAACACTTATTAATGGCTTTATCTTTTACAAGATGTTAGCGCATAATTTTTTCCGGTTTTTTACAAATTTAACCTTAAATGAAAATCCACCATCAACAACTATATAAGGGAGAACTCTACCAACCGGGAAACCTAATCCCAACACCTCTTATGTGATACTAGTTGCGACTAGAGTCGATTCTCCTTTAACCTTAGGTTTTTCCAAAACCCTGTAGGTTAACGACTTGAAGACTTCATTGGGATTGTGAAGCCAGACCCAACTATTTTCTCAGTAGTTGCATGTTCTGATCTTGCTATTTTCTATCGTGATTGAGTATTATTTTCTCTAAGATTTGCTCGAGATTTAATCTCCGATAGGCAAGATAAAAAGTAGTCACAAACATCTTCGCCTCATCATTTGTGATTCCATAATATCTTGTTTCGCTACCATATGATTAAGATTATTGTGAGGTGATTGATATTTCTAGGCTGTTCTTCGGGAATATAAGTCCGGTATATCAATTGGTTCATGTTCACCTTGATTTATCAAAAGACGGAACAAAAGTCATAGGTATATCTGTGGGAGACAGATTTATCTATTCAACAGACTTTTCTGTGTGAGACAGACTGGTTTATCAAGTCTTCGACTTTGGGTCGTAGCAATGATGAGTGCCAAATAGTGCATATTTATACACCTTTTTATTGGCATTTTACTCATCTTTTGCGCTTATAAATCGAGATATTATCCCATATTACGTATTTTCCTTGTTTTCAAGAATAAATATTTGTATTAATTAATTTTGTGTTTTTAGGTAATAAATAAAGCTCGGAGAATCGAGGAGCAAAAGAGCAAAGAATTGGAGTCGAGCATCTATGGAGTAGATGGCCAAAGCCCGCGCGCGAATCGCTTGCAACCCAACAAGGAAGACATGGGCTAAAGCTACCCGCGACCCGGATCCGAGCCCGTACACTCCAAGCCGTCGAGATTTCGATCTTCTACATCCAACGGTCGCTGCCCTCACTATACATCATCTCTTGATGCTCCGTGCAACACGAGATCGCTCCAAAACCGGCTACCAACCTCGACCGTTCAGATCTCTTCCGCAAGATCCGACGCTCGCTCCACCATTTCCATCAACAGTCGAAGCACCTGCTTCACAACGAAGCCACCATACCCTATACCCTATCGACCCATACTCATTTCTCTTCTTCCTTCTCTTTCCTCTCTGCAACAACCCCTCTGCAACACCCAGAGCAGAGCTCTGTTCTTCACCCGACCAACCTCCGACACCACCAACTCCTCTCCCTCTTCTGTCACCATCACCCTCCCATGACTACCGCAACCACCTTCCTTCCTCTCTAGCTATTTAGTTTTTCTCTTTCTTAGCTTCTCCACCTAGAAGCTAGCAGAGAAAAGCTAAAGCTAGGGTTTACCTCTCCACAGTCGAAGCATGGAGCGCGGTGTGACGAATTGTGAGGCGAGATTCAGAGTATGGGTATTGATTGATTTATGATTTAATTCCTATTTTTAATTCAATTAGGGTTTGCTTGGTATGTATAAATAGAAGAGTGAGATGATGATTTTAGACACGCCTGGATTAGCCAGAGCTGTCAATTAGGTTTATTTGTTCTTGTGATGTTTTAATTACATATCCAGGGTGTTAATGAAACCCCTGAAATTCATGTTCAGTTCATTTATTTGGAGTTGTGTTTTTGCTGAGTATACCATGATTAGGATTGTTAATTAGTCCTTGAAGCTTGTTACGTGATGGATTATCTTGTAAGAAGATAGTCCATACTAGGGTCGGTTGGCTAAAATGGGTTAAGAAACATCCAGTGTAGACCTTCATAAGAAGGCACAGGAACATAGCTTAAGATACATAGCTTGTGCATGAGATCAGGGGTGGAATGATCACCCTGGTACTTTCCATATTTTGATACAACCTTAGTCTAGTGTCACATTCCCACCTCAGCCGATTCGGCAACAAAAACATAAGTGTGTTACCTTCATTAGAACTCGTTTTAGCATAGCCATAGATCACTTAAGCACCCCTCGTCTCGTGGATCGACTACCGCACCTGCCTGTGCCGCAAACCAGACACCGTGCACTTGCGGTTTAAACGTAGGCCTCATAATTTACCCATCTTCCGGGCCTACCAAGTTTTTGGCGCCGCTGCCGGGGACTTGGTGTGTGCCCTGTGTGATTTTTGTTCTTGCTTAAATGATTCCCTCTCTCCCTGTATATACCCACCTTTATAGTTAATTTTTAACCTTATGTTGTGTTAATTTAGTTGTTATCATTGCTCATCATCGTTTTCTTGTGTCTAAACTCCTGTACATATTCACTTACGTTTTTGCTTATAGCATTGTTTTAGCATATTAGCATATTAGTTGTAGATTAGTATAACTTTGTTAACTAGTATTGCATACGTAACTAGTATTTCATTCTTGCATTACACTTTGAATTACATACGAGCAAACTTATCATTGTAACCATTTCGCATTTTCTTTGTCATTCATAAACCTCGCCATCTGTGCATTGTAGTTAATCTTGATTGCATATTTTTTTTTTTGTAATTGCATAGTTACTTTTCTGTATTCTCTGCATTTTGCATTTTAGTTCATTCCCTTGGCTATAATCTGTACCCCTATAAGAACTGAGTTTGCGTTCTGAGCAACAAGGTGCTTTCCTTGTGAGCTGTGCAACCAAGGAAGAGGAGAAAGGAGCAGAACTGGTGGTAATGTACCTCTGACCTTGCTTGAATGAATGAAAATTATAACCATGAGCATCTGGTCACCTTGTGCATAAACCACCTTAAGCCATTCTGACTGTTCTTGCCTTGCCTTGGAATTTTAAGTTAGGTGAGCATACTTATGACCCTATTCTTTGCCTTGCCTTGGCCGACAGCTTGATAGTGCGCAACCTTGACCTTGAGCTGCATCTGTCTTTAAACCTACCCGTGTGGAATATGTGCATAACCCCGTGAGCCTTGTGAGTTATTTATGCATGCTAAACCTTGCTTAAAAACTTGTATGAGTCATCTACACTCAGAGGGAACAATTGAGCCAAGTTCCATTTGTGAATGTGTGAACCATCTGCGCATTTTGAGCATTGTGTTGTTTAACCATTGTGCAACACATCATGTCACGTGAGCCAAACTCCAGCCCCGAGCCGTTGAGTTTGTCTTTGCCTCTTGGAAAACCAGATTATCTGTTAGCCCTTGTTGTATACGCCTGTGTCCGTGAACTCCATTTTAAGTTTGTGAGTTGAGCGTTTGTGGTTGAGCTCGAATTATGCTCTAACTCTCCAGCCCTCGAAGTTGCGAGTTGAGCCATTGTCTATCTGTCTTTGTGAATGTTTTCTTATCTTTGTTGAGAAATTGGGTCATTTCTTTTGTGAATTGTATATCACCGTCTTTGTGAGATACTAAGTCGTCTTTGTGTAGTTTCAGCAATAGAAGCACTTCTGGGTGCTTAGTCCGTGAGAAAATCTATCAATTTGTGCTAGTCTCATGTTACCCCGTGTGTGAATTTGCCTATATGTGGAGAGCTTGAGCTGCTCTCAGTCAGTGCCAATCTCCGCTAATCCCCGGGTTGCCAATCGCCGACCAAACTAAACCCCAAATTGATGGGCTTTGCACATAACAATTGAGCCCAATAAACAAAACCGAGCACTAGAGCGGGGGCCGATCGAAACCCAGTTCACCGGGCTTACACCAGTGAGCCAAACTCAACCCAACCTGGGCTGCCAAGCCTTACCGTGCAGGCCGGGCTAATCAACTGGGCTAACATAAGCCACACTTCTTGGGCTTAAACCAAACCAAGACCCACACCACGGGCTTTGCACTTAACCATCAGCCCACATAACTAAACCATAAGCCTCTCTGCTGGGCTCTGCTCACTACCGGGCTGCACAAAAACTCACCAACTCAATTCATTTCTCGGGGCTGGATCATCTAGGCTAGAACCTCTACTTTGCTGGGCTGCTCACAATCAAATCACCGTTGGGTGTACATTTTCCCTCTTAAACCAAATTGAGCTCACACAACCTAGGCTGTGCACACAACTACTGGGCTTCCCCACAAAAACCAAACAACAAGCCCACATAAACCAAACTTTCCCAACAAACCAAATGAAACCCAATAAACCAAACCAATCCCACCAAAACCAAAATTAGATTGTGAGTTCAATTTGAGAGCTAAATCATGTCGGGGATATTGGTCTCGCATCCGGGGATGGAACAAATAAATCCCTTAGAGAGCTTGCTTACGGGCACCTTTCACAAGATGAACACCCCACATACCATAGTGACTTTAGGGAACTTTATGGGCCTTCTCAAGGCCCTGACCTCACATACCCTAATCATTATGATCACATACATCATCCACCACAAAGTTGAAAATGAACAATTTTCTCATACCCGTCATCACTTTTAGATCAATTAGAGGCTCGACTATCTCCGCTTTAGATAGGCAATCTGCTTTAGAAAGGCAATCTGTCGAATCTAGTTTTTCTAGGCAATATGAAATGCATGCTTGCACCTTATGTGGTGGCTTAGACCATCCTATTGAGTATCTGTTATATTTTGCATGCTTTTAGACAGTCTAGGGAAAACCATGATAATCCAATATACGAAGTGTCTAGAAGTGACTATTGGGACCATAATCAACCCGCACACATGCATCATTCACCACAGTGGGGAGATGAACAATTTTATACTCCCCAACTCCTAGTTTGCAATCACTAATGGACACACTCATGGAGCAAAATGCTAGGCTTGAAATGAATGCAATGCATGACCATCCACATAGCAACATGTCTCGAGCATCCCTTCTCTAGTGAACCTTTTGCACATCCATATACTGAATATGAACCTAATCTAGAGGTAAATGAGTACACTAGAAATGCTACAATTTTGAATGGGGAGATGAATTTTTGCTATGATGATGATGATGATGAATATGATATGTTAGAAGAGCATGTGCATGCTGAAAATATGATGGAATCTTTTGGTTCAGAGACGTTATGCGCCTCTTCTGTGAACCCTATGAATGATACTTCTTCTAACATTCATAAATGTGATCTTAACTATGAGCTTAGTTTTGTGAAATTCTTCAGTGAATGTGAGCATGCTTCACAACTTGTTTGTGACTTAGGAAAGGATGAATCTTCTGTTGACACTAATGTTCTTTTGGATCATAATATTATTTCTGTGTGCGATTCCCTGCCCATGTCACAATATGTTGCCTCCTCCGATGAATTTGATGTGGAACCCGATGAATTGCCCCGTGAAAATGAACATGATTTACCCTCTTTTGACTTTGGGAAAGTGTGTGATGGTACAAATGATTTTAAAAATGCAAACAACTTAGATGTACCTAACCTCTCTCCTAAGTCACAAATTGATACTCCTCCACCAAACCTAGGTGTAGTTTGTAACAAAATTGCAAAACCAACTTTTTAAAAATGCCTAACTTAGGCCTAGAGCTTTGTGCTTCCCAAGTCCTCTTGGACTATTTTGCATCAAAGTATAATACTCTTAAGGAGCCACAGTTGGAATGTGTATGTCTTCCTGTAATTAGCAAAACTCATTTCGAGTTAGACCTTTTGCATGATGTACCTTTAAAATTGCAAGATTTTGTGCTTTCAAACACACCCGTTCACAAATTTAGGTTTGGGGGAAACTCCTTAACAGCTTGAGTCTTACTTGCACTCTCTTATTATATTTGTGTAAGGCTGTTGATGTTTGTATATATTTTCTATTGGGTTGATCCTCAACTCTTTAGATTGTTAGTTTATGGTGAATTTTTGTATATAATCCAGTAGGACTTGTTAAATTTTCTTTTCTTGATTCGGTTGAGTCTTCTTGCACATATATTATGCTAATCCGATATGATCTCCGTTGAGAATGTTGGATTCTAGCCTTGACTAATGAAGCTCAACCTTGCTCCCGCCGACATACCGGTAATCTCTTCCCTTTTTATCTTATCAGCATAGTTCTCGTGGTACGTGACTGTTTAAATTTTTCCTATCTGCGTGACACATTGAGGACAATGTTTGATTTAGGTTTGGGGTGCATTTGCATTTAGAGTTTTTAGTCTTTTATTTTACCTTTTATTTTCAAAAAAAAAAAAAAAAAAAAAAAAAAAAAAAAAAAAAAAAATTCAAAAACTTTTTGCAAATAAAAACCTCCAACTTTTAGAGATTTTAGAGTCACTAGCATGCTTCTAGCTATGTTTACATAGAGAATCTGACCGAAATAACATAACTTGGAAGTACCGGAAAACGCAATCGGGTTTCTTAGTTGATTAGAGCGTTAAAGTTGGATTTAACCATACCTGGGAGGGCGAATTAGGTCTTTGTTTAGATATTCGGTAGTAGGATTGTGATCACCCATAGTGGAGACTACCCAATTTACATCAAGTGAGGCACCAACCTTCAATTTTTGAACTTTCTAGAAAAGCTTTTAGAGTGTGTGTCACCGTACGTAAATTAGGGTAGGAATGGTGAGCTACCCAACTTCGCACCAATTTCAAAGACTACTTTTGATCTCTTGAGTGCTAGTTTTTGTCAATCATGAGGGTGACGTCTAAAGATGAAAATTCCTTCTAAATACCGATTTGCCGTTAGCATCATTCTCTCTCTCAATCAAAGAAGACCCATAGAAACACATCATCGTCAAAGAACCTGGGAGCGGAATCGAATATTGAAAGAAAAGTTGAGATAGTCCAAGGTTTTATGCAACAAAGAAAAGAAAGAAAATAGGATGAGAATTAATGAAGTTTGTGAAAAATTGAGTTTATCGTTTTATTGTAACTTAAAAAAAAAAAAAAAAAAAAAAAAAAAAAAAAAAAAAAAAAAAATGAAAAAATGAAAAAATGAAAATGATTCAAGTTTTTGTAAAGTTCAGAAGTTCGTCACCAACAAGTGAAGACCGAAGACCGAAGATGGAAGACGTTTCTATGGTTTCTTATGAGAGAGTGATATTAATTGCCGATCGGGTGAGAAGTGAGTGAGTACTCCCACCCCTTACTAATGGTTGATTTTCCCTTCTTAGAGATCATTAGATAAAGATTCTTTTTGTCCACATTTCTGTGGAGTCTCCAGATTTTATTTCGGAAGGTTATCCTTCTTACCTACAACGTGTGCAGGATTTCTCTCTTTATTCCTGCCTGCACACATGAGAGACTAAAAAAGCGATCTTTTTGAGTGCAATTATCATAAAACCCTAATGGTGAGGCGAAGTCGAGGCTTATGATCACAATCGAATCCGAATTCTTTCATATGGTATGGTTTCTTCTCGCTCAAAGACTTAAGGATGAGAATGCGTTCTTCGATAGTTCTAACTTCATTACTAGCATGCGAAACTCTATGTCCTCATAGCTCCTTGGATGCTTGAGACTCTTTTACACTCTGAAATTGGAGAAGGTTTTGTGGGTACACCTCTTGTAAACCCTCACGAGACTACAACTCGTCCACTAGGGACACCTAGGGGTTTAAAGGCTTAGTGCATACGCTAAATGCATTCGAGAGACCAGCGACAGTGGTATAGTTAGGATTTCTTCATTTTGTTTCACTTGAGGACAAGTAAAATTCAGGTTTGGGGGTATTTGATGAGTGCCAAATAGTGCATATTTATACACCTTTTTATTGGCATTTTACTCATCTTTTGCGCTTATAAATCAGATATTATCCCATATTCTGTATTTTCCTTGTTTTTAAGAATAAATATTTGTATTAATTAATTTTGTGTTTTTAGGTAATAAATAAAGCTCGGAGAATCGAGGAGCAAAAGAGCAAAGAATTGGAGTCGAGCATCTATGGAGTAGATGGCCAAATCCGCGCGCGAATCGGTTGCAACCCAACAAGGAAGACATGGGCTAAAGCTACCCGCGACCGGATCCGAGCCCGTACACTCCAAGCCGTCGAGATTTCGATCTTCTACATCCAACGGTCGCTGCCCTCACCATACATCATCTCTTGATGCTCCGTGCAACACGAGATCGCTCCAAAACCGGCTACCAACCTCGACCGTTCAGATCTCTTCCGCAAGATCCGACGCTCGCTCCACCATTTCCATCAGCCCCTCGAAGCACCCGTCACAACGAAGCCACCATACCCTATACCCTATCGACCCATACTCATTTCTCTTCTTCCTTCTCTTTCCTCTCTGCAACAACCCCTCCCCAACACCCAGAGCGAGCTCTGTTCTTCACCCGACCAACCTCCGACACCACCAACTCCCTCTCCCTCACCGTCACCATCACCTCCACAGCCTACCGCAACCACCTTCCTTCCTCTCTAGCTATTTAGTTTTCTCTTTCTTAGCTTCTCCACCCTAGAAGCTAACTTTAGAGAAAAGCTAAAGCTAGGTTTACCTCTCCACAGCATGGCATGGAGCAAAGCGACGAGGTGATTGAGAGCGAGATTGAGTATGGGTATTGATTGATTTATGATTTAATTCCTATTTTTAATTCAATTAGGGTTTGCTTGGTATGTATAAATAGAAGAGTGAGATGATGATTTTTGGCACGCTTTGGATTAGCCGTGAGTTTGTCAATTAGGTTTATTTGTTCTTGTGATGTTTTAATTACATATCCAGGGTGTTAATGAAACCCCGAAATTCATGTTGATTCATTTATTTGGAGTTGTGTTTTTTTGAGTATACCATGATTAGGATTGTTAATTAGTCCTTGAAGCTTGTTAGCCTGTGATGGATTATCTTGTAAGAAGATAGTCCATACTAGGGGTCGGTTGGCTAAAATGGGTTAAGAAACATCCAGTGTAGACCTTCATAAGAAGGCACGGGAACATAGCTTAAGATACATAGCTTGTGCATGAGATCGGGGGTGGAATGATCACCCTGGTACTTCCCATATTTTGATACAACCTTAGTCTAGTGTCACATTCCCACCTCATTGCCGATTCGGCAACAAAAACATAAGTGTGTTACCTTCATTAGAACTCACTTTAGCATAGCCATAGATCACTTAAGCACCCCTCGTCTCGTGGATCGACTCGCACCTGCCCTGTCTTGCAAACCGCAGACACCGTGCACTTGCGGTTTAAACGTAGGCCTCATAATTTACCCATCTTAGGGCCTACCAAGCAACTCTTAGTTATGGGTGAGATCAGCTAAGGGAATCAAGTGCGTAAAATCCGGCGTGGTTCTAGAGGCAAAAGGAACGCGACTGTACCTTGATCAATATGAGATTGGTTAGGGCTCAACTACATTCCAGCCTGAAGTTAACTTGGAGTAGGCTAGTGTCTGTAGCGGCTTAATACAGTGTGGTGTTCAAATCTGGACTAGATCTTGGGGTTTTTCTGCATGCGATTTCCTCGTTAACAAAACTTCTGGTGTCTGTGTTATTTCTTTTCCACATTATATTTGTTTATATAATTGAAATATCACAGGTTGTGCCTAAATTCAATCAATTGGGAATCCAACCTTTGGTTGTTGATTAAATTGATTAACACTTGGATATTGGTTTTTGATATCGTCCAAGTTATTTCTTATATTCAATCGGGCTCGCAAATTTCTATTTGTTTGATTACAGATTGAGTTGAGAAATTGATATATAACTCTTTGATATACTTTTCTTAAGATTGAGTCTGACTGTCTAGTTGATTCTCTTGAAAGTAAATTGGAGTTAGTCCATACAAATTGTTAAGCAAAATATTGGGTGTGGTTGATAGACCCCCGTTTTTTCAATTGGTATCAGAGCAAACAAACACGTTTAAGACCTTATAAGTTTGTGTTTGTAGCGATCTGACTCTATGGAAAAAAGTGATATCTCTATAAACGTACCACCAGTCTTCTATTGCTCGAATTACTTATGGTGGAAAAATTTTATGCGTTCCTTTCTTCAAGTACGTGATTTTCAATCATGGGTTTATGTTATTACTGGCTATTTTCCTTCGGTATTTATAGTAGGCTATGTAATTGTTCCAAAGGATATCGGTGATTATGATGCTGTCGAGATTCTTGCTGCAAAGCAAAATTCTGATGGATTGAATGCAATCATCCATGCCATTACCCCAGATCTTCAGCACCATGTGACTACGTGCACTCGGTCTAAAGATGCTTGGGATATCTTAGAAACCGTATCTGTGAAAAAGAAGCTAGGCTTCAAAACCTAAATTTTGATTGGGAAAACATTCGTATGGCAGATGAAGATTCATTTGATGAGTTTAATCACAAAGTGTATGAAATTGTTAATGCATCTTTTGCGTTGGGTAAGACTATTCCTGAAAAGGACATTGCGATGAAAATTCTCAGATCATTGCCATCTAGATACGATTCTAAGAAACATTCCATCGTTGAACGAAATAACCTTGATGCGCTTTTCAGAAATACTCTCGTTGGGAAGTTAAAGATATTTGATCATGAGCATGTATCCAAATCTGGAAAGGATATTGCTTTCAAAACACAAAAGAACACTAAATTACTTGATAAAAGTAAAAGTGTTGGCATCTCTGAAGATGATCCTTCTGAGAGTGATTCATCAAATGAAAATCTTGACAAGTCAGTCTCTTTGATCACATGACAGTTTAGAGATCTTCTTTTGAAGAGAAGTAAACGGTTCACTAGAGATAAACCTAAGTCATCAGTTAGACCTCATAATCGTGTTCCTCCTAAAAACAGGGATACTGACGATACTGATGACGAGGATATGACACGGTGCTTCAAGTGTAAAGGTTTTGGTCATTCTGCAAATGAGTGTCTGAATCGTAAAAAATACACTGGAAACAAAGGTCTTGCTGCAACTCTTGATGAAATATCTGATCACCATGATTCTAATGAAGACGAAAAATCAAGTGTTGCACTCCTCTGTGTAAATATTGATTTTGATAATTGTAGCAATACGTACATCAATCTCGATATTCTTCCGGGAGAAACTTCAACCACTTTGGAGGATAAAATGGATTTCTCTTTGTCTACCGGAAATTCTATTTCTAATTTTCGAGTTCTACCGTTTGTCTAGCAAACGCACGGCCTATGACGTTTGAACCATCCTCCATATTGACATGTTCTTATTGTACCCTCAAGGGTCATGAACTCTCCAAATGTTTCAAGTACAAACATAAGATAATATATGTCAACAAACTTCAACGAAGAGCAAATTGATTAGCAAACAATCTCAAACTTGTTCAGAAGTCGAGTGAGGTATGTAATCTCGTCTCTTCTCCGAAGAAGTTAATTTCCAAATAAAAATTAGACAACTAGAGAAAAGAATATGGTCTAAAAAGTCTGTGAAACAGGGTTCTAAGAATTCCATTCAAGAAGGTTATGGTGAACATATTATTTTTCACCCCAGCACAACTTAAATGTGTTGGTTGTGTATCTTGTTTCATGTACCTGGTTCAAAAGAGACAAGGGTTTGCACACTTCAGGCTTTAGGAAAAGAGAAGAATTTTTTGTTTTGTTTTCACCGATTTGGAATTCTTCCATCTTTTCATATCTAGTTGACATTGAAAGGGCTTTACTCTGTTTGATCAATAGAGGGTTAAAATCGACAAATCTGCCCTCTTTAGGGTTGTGAGTTGTGCGTACGTGAATCCTTTTAGTGTATAAAGGTCTCGTAACCCTACATTCCTTTTTCCTTCTCTAAAAACTCTTTTATCACAAGATTGCTTGTTGAGTCGATTTGTGAATTCTCTCACAATCTCATATTGATATGGAGAATCCAAGCATTATGTCTTCGATGGAAAAGATGTTAATATGATTGTTAAGCCATCAATCATGAAGGAAAAGATAAATCTCCGTGCCTTCAACTTTGTAAAGAAAAAATGAGGAATGTGAGGAAACCAATAGATGTTCGTTCTAATCTACAGAAGTTTTCTGGGGTTTTTGAAGAGTTGAAGGAAACAAGAAAGGAGATTCAACAAATAAAGGCTATTGTTTTGAGGACTCTCGAAATTCAGAAGGCCACGGTTCGGCATCAGTCTAGAAGGTTTGTTGGAATTGACTCCTTTCTTCATGAACCTTATGTTCCTATGGCTGTTGACGAAAAGGAGTTGGGGACGATAAATAATTTTTAGAGGCCTTAATGTCTAGGAAACTTCTTATGAGAATTTATTCTTGTGTTTTAAGAAGGATAACTAGGGTTTGAAATAGCAATTATTGTGAGTACACATAGCTATTTCCAACAACTTTCATCTTGCAATGTTTTTAGATTTATTTATATAAATTCTAAAGTTTATTTGGAAGATGATTTTGCAATATTAATCTTTATGGTTTTATATATTGCAACTTGTTATAGGATATATGTGTGTTTGCGTCCGTGAACTATGATTGTCCCATATATGTCAAAAAGTTAAGCCTATTATGTCATTATGCAATATTGATGAAGATAGGATGAACTTTTGATTGCAAATATTAAGTCTATTATATGTCTTTATGCAAATATTGATGAAAAATAAAATGAATCTTTGAATATTCCCATGAGCATTGGTCTTTCCTTGATCCACTTCTATGTGAAAGTCTTGTGTGGCTCCACAAGTTCTCTTATTTTGAGCATTTCCGATTAAATTAATCATGGGTTCTCTTGTGGTTAATTTAATTGAGTATTTTGGATACAAATTCATGTTTCATGTGATTTGTTAATGTCCAAATAAATCCTTCTTTTCTTGTGAAAGTAAGGTCGCTCTTGTTGTTCTTTCGGGAATGACATCTTATGGAGGAGAGTTCTTAATTGAACTTGTGCATAATTGCCAAATCTTTGTGGGGAGTGCGGCTGTGAAATATTGTAGGAGTTTTCTTCTATCTTTATAAACTCCTTGATGAATACACTAGTTTCGACTATGTGAAATCATCGAAACAAAGTTGATATGTTCTCTTTTAGTCATGAAGTATCTCTATGAGAATTTCATTATGATCCCACTAGTTTTTCGTACCTTTTCCAATTTATATTGACAAAAAGGGGAGAGTTAATGTGTAGTTCACGGTACAAATACATATGGTTTACGGATCATTATGTAAGGGGGGGAGTGGTTTTCATGTGAGATGAAGTATTGACTAAGGGGGAGTGATACATATCACCATAGTATTGTTGTCAAAGTTGTGATACAATTGAACTTTGATGTTGTGTAATAATACTATGACATTGTATAACAATGATTGAGAGCAACTGTTTTCTCATTGTTATATATACGGATCTTCAACAAATATGATGCTGAGTTGAACACGTTCAGAATCACTGGAGTACTTGGAAGTGAGAAGATTTCGATTAATGTTGAAGAACCAAGGAAATCAAGCATTTGGATGAGAAGCTACAAAGTTTATTTATTTTGTAATCCATGTGTATTGATAGTTTTGTCACTAAAATTGACAAAGGGGGAGATTTTTAGAGCACTGCTCGGTCGAACTCGCAAGCGTTACTATCTCAAGCTTGTTTGTCAAGTTTAGTTGCCAAAACTATAAGTTTTGATTTCTAGTCCACTTATAGCTAAGTCTCGGATTATGATAGAAAGTGTAGTTGAGTATTAGACTTCACGACGATCATCGATTGAAGACGAAGAACTACTAAGGGGATCTTGTGGAACTTCATCAACAAAAGTTATGTGGAGACTTGAACTCATCTATCACTCAAAAGTATATCTACTATATCTCCTATTTGAGACGAAAGTCATATAGCTATATATACTTCGATTATACACATTTGATATTTCGAGCTGAGTTTAACTCGCTTATATATTTCTCGAAATATGTGTTGTTAAGCTTTTAATTTAACCAAGTTCATCTTATATTCTTGATGAAAGTCAAAAGATGATCTGTGAAAATTACAGTAACATCTTACATGATTTGTGTGAGACAGGTCATTTAATGTAGACTCAGAATGTTTCGTATTGATCATTCGATCACTTGAAAATTGCTTTGAAGCTAATAGTTTGTGTGAAACAACTATTGTTGTCTTCTAAAAATGTTTCAATGATTGAAATGGGAGTTTAGAACACTTAACCATAATTGGATTTAAGCACAGTATGCATAGTTGCATATGTGTTGATCCAAGACCGGAATGCAGTACGCACGTATGCGTACTGGCGAGGTTGGGTAAAGTCCGGGAGCTAGAGTATGCGTATTGTACGCGTACTGGCGAAGTTGAAGTCCGGGTACTGTAGCACGTACTGGACTTAACCGGAGTTTGGAAGTGTACGACAGTATGCGTACTTGTTTGCATACTAGCGAACACAGTCCAAGTCCGGCTACTTAGATATGCGTACCCGTTTGCATACTTGAGTTGGTTATGTTCTAAAATCGGTTTGTTCATGAACTAATACATTTATATAATAAGGAATGCAATCTTTTGCAAACCGTGGCTACAATGTTCATGAATTGATTCGAGTGAGTCAAAATCGATTTTGCTTCAATTGTGTCTTGTATACTTCTGTGAGAATATAAACAATTGAACAACTCTATAACTAGTTTCATTTGAGTCATTTGAACTAGTTATGGTTAAGATGAATAAGGTTGATATGAAAGTGTTCATATGGCTAACTTCGGTTAACTATTGTTGAGCCAACAAAGGTGCACACGTTTAGGTACGGTTACTCTTATCTAAATGAAGTCACTTTTCATTTGTGTGTAACAAGCTAAGTTCGATCTAACGGTTGAAAGATATTAGCTTGAGTCTAATCAGGTTTTCATCTAACGGTGAATATTGAATGCTTTGTTACCAAGGTAACATTGATTGCAAACCACGATTTGAAGACTATATAAGGGGAACTCTATCAATGGGAAACCTAATCCCCACACCTCCTGTGTGATACTAGTTGCGACTAGAGTCGATTCTCCTTTAACCTTAGGTTTTTCCAAAGCCCTGTAGGTTAACGACTTGAAGACTCCATTGGGATTGTGAAGCCATACCCAACTATTTTCTCTGTAGTTGCTTGTTCTGATCTTGTTGTTTTCTATCGTGATTGAGTACTATCTTCTTTAAAATTTGCTCGAGATTTAACCTCCGATAGGTAAGATATAAAGTAGTCACAAACATCTTCGTCTCATCGTTTGTGATTCCATAATATCTTGTTTCGCTACCATACGATTAAGATTATTGTGAGGTGATTGATATTTCTAGGCTGTTCTTCTGGAATATAAGTCCGGTATATCAATTATTTCTTGTTCACCTTGATTTATCAAAAGACGGAACAAAACATATAGGTATATCTGTGGGAGATAGATTTATCTATTCAATATACTTTTTTGTGTGAGACAGATTGGTTTATCAAGTCTTCGACTTTGTGTCGTAGCAACTCTTAGTTGTGGGTGAGATCAGCTAAGGGAATCAAGTGCGCGAGAATCCGGCGTGGTTCTAGAGGCGTAAGGAACGCGACAGTTTGTACCTTGATCGGTATGAGATTGGTTAAATTTGAACTACTTTCCAATCAGAAGTTAACTTGGAGTAGGCTAGTGTCTGTAGCGGCTTAATACAGTATGGTGTTCAAATCTGGATTAGGTCCCGAGGATTTTGTGCATTTGCGGTTTCCTCGTTAACAAAACTTATGGTGTCTGTGTTATTTCTTTTCCGCATTATATTTGTTTATATAATTGAAATATCACAGGTTTTGCGTAGGTTCAATCAATTGGGAATCCAACCTTTGGTTGTTGATTAAATTGATTGACACTTAGATATTGATTTTGATACCGTCTAAGTTATTTATTATATTCAATCGAGCTCGCAAATTCCTATTTGTTTGATTGCAGATTGAATTGAGAAATTGAGATATAACTCTTTGATATACTTTTCTTAAGATTGAGTCTGACTGTCTAGTTGATTCTTTTGAAAGTATATTGGAGTTAGTCCATATTGATTGCTAAGCGGAATATTGGGTGTGGTTGTTAGACCCACGCTTTTTCACGCATAATTATTTATTAGTTATAATAAAATAAATTACACTTGTACGCTAATCAAGCACTTTATATTGATCATATAGTTAATTCGGTCTTGTACTGTAATTATTATCAAGTAAATTTTTTGTTGTTGTATTGTCTCGACTTCTTTGTCCATAGACAATCATACAAGGTATCGGACTTATAGGTTGATATATCTAAAAGTTTGCGGTGTACTTGGTTCCCTCGTCATTTAAATTTGGATTTCAAAACTTGAATCCATAATGTTTACGGGAATTGGGTTAGTCTCCATGCTACACATATATCTCATATTGCAAGTTCATCCTCCAAAAACTCTATAATTTAAATAAAAGAAATCTAAAAACATGCAAAATCAAAATCGTTGGAAATAGCATGTCTAATCACAATATATGATATACCAAACCCTAGTTATCCTTCTCAAACACAAAGATAAATCCTCACAAGAAGTTTCCTAGTACATAAACGAAAACAAAAAACTAGATTTTTTGGACTCTTCATTGGTATTGAGACCCTTGAATTTGTCATCAATTGTGTTCACGAACTCTTCCCGAGAAAATATCCTCATTGAGAAGATCACGAACATGAGACTTCATGAGAACAAGTTCAGCAAAAACCTTTTTCAACTCAATTCGTAACACGTCTAAACCTTTCAGAGTTTCCACAAGTTCCAGCTTTGCTTCCTCAAATTGTTTAAGAAAATCATAAACAACATTGGTAGAGATCATCTCTTCAATCTCAACATCTTGACGATCATATGCAAAATAACAATTCACTCCAGGAAGATCTTTAGATGATTCAACAACTTCGTCATCAACCAGAGTTCTATTCTTTCCTATTGTTTTATTACCACATGCAATTAAGAGCTTTCTCCATGCTTTCAAGGATTCGTGACATAGAAGACATGCTTGGTTGCGGAACTTCTTGGATGAGAATTTCTCAATCACAAGTTGATGTATATAAGTGAGTTTGTAAAGAGGTATTTTCTAGGTTGACGGTCGGTTCGTGACCTAACTTGAATTTGGGGTTTTCGTACGGTCACAAAAGGAAAGTACGGGTACTAAACACATATTTTTGAGGATAAAATTTTTTTAGAGAACACAAATACATTTTTCAACTATGTAGATTTTCTACCTTTTACTATGATGTATATTCCCTTTTTGAACATCGATACATTCTTAGATCAATAAACAAAAGTTTAGAGCACAAGAGTATTAGAATTAAAAAAAAAAAAAAAATTATCATTAAATGCTTGAGAATTCTGGAGCATGACTCAACAAGAAATTCTAACACTCTTTTGATATAAATCATAGAGATAATGTAAAAGTTGCAATATGAGAAAAATCATAGCTCATCACTTCTAAGTATTATTTGAAACAAATAATACACCTGATACACAACTATCCTTATCCAGCAGGATTTTTATGGACAAGGTTCCAAGACTTGTTCCTAGTTTGCACAAAGGTGAGCCATACACTCACCAAATGAATTTTCTTGATGTTTACTCTTGTGTTTACCTATTTATTTTACTAAGACAATCCTTTTGGGACGAGAAGTGATCATAGAAATTACTATCATCATGAAAGGAGACAATATTAGAACCTTCACTTTGAGGTTGATTGTCTGGAAGATGAAAGTTTATCAATAAGATCTTTATATCTTTGTATGATCAAATTCATGTTAGCTTCTAGAATTGTTTCATTGATGAAAACATCAATTTTCTCATGAAGCATATGAGTATCCTTACGAACCCATATCTGTGATGGTTTTACTGAGTTAGTCTTTAACCGATTTTGCATACTACCTTTTTGACTTGTTCGAATATTCGTAGACCATGAAGAACTAACATTCCTAGAAGCAGATTTGCTTGAATTTCTTTTCACCCCAAGAGGTTCATACATCTGAATATCAGTCACACCCTTCAAATTAAATCTAAGGTGTTTTGGAGACGGTCAAACTGATAATTTTCCAGTCTCAATTTACACTTTCTTTGAACATGCCCTTTAGTGTTGTAATATAATCATACTTTCTGAGTTTCAATAAAATCAGAGTAGATAGTTTTGTCATACTCGTCTTGTAAAAATCTTTTCCTCCTTGAAGATACAGAGTTTTTCTTGGTCGAGAATTTTAATTGATCATCTCTGTCAAAGTAATAGTACTTTATTTATCGAGTCTTTGTTTGTGATTTCGTAAGCATATCATGAACAACAAGTGTTCTTAATTTTCTAACTCATCACCTTGTACAGAAGCTATCTTCATGGTAGTTTCTTTGAATTCACTATCGCAACATGGAGTAGAGTTCTTACTCAACAATCCTTCGATATCCAAGGCATTATCTCTAAGTTTAGCCTCGAGTGAAAGAATATTCGATTTCACTTTGGCATGTTCTTCACGAAAATCCTTGTTTTGGAATCATGTTCAGAATTAATACCAATGAGAGTATTGACTTTGTGTTTCAGCTGATTGACCTCAGAAGATTGAAATCCTACATGTTTTAAAATTTCAGTACTTTATTTGGTTGCTTCCCGTTCTACTTCTGAGTCAGACTCATCAGTAAGATAATAGGGATAACACTTATCAACATCCAATTGTTTTATGAGAACGGAATGTTCATCTATATAAGAGTTGATAATTCAGACTCTTTTACAGAATCCATAACAAGTTTCTTTTAAAGCTGGTGGAACGTTTATTAGAGATTTTACTCATGTCCATATAGTCAGATCGCTTCAAACACAAACTTATTAGGTCTTTCGCGTGTTTGCCTTCTCTGATACCAACTGAAAACGTCGGAGTACCAAAATACCCCACCAACTTTTTCTTAGGAAACTTGTATGGACTAAACTCGATACAATTCCGAGAGTTCAACTTAACGAATCTCAATCAAGGAATTATATGAAGAGTTTATATCTCTTTCTCTCACAATTAAAATTTTACAGAACCAAGTCTGTGAACCTGACTATGTGTGAGAGTACTTGGACGATCTCAAAAATCAATATCCAAAGATCAATCAAGTCGTATCCAACAATCAAGGATGGATGTATCTACTTTGATTAATTTACGTACAACCTGTGATATTTCAATTATAAAAACAAAAAATATAATGCGGAAAAAGAAATAACACAGACACCAAAATTTTTGTTAACGAGGAAACCGCAAATGCAGAAAAACCCCGGGACCTAGTCCAGACTTGAACACCAAAATGTATTAAACCGCTACAAACACTAGCTTACTACCAATTAACTTCAGATTGGAATGTAGTTAAGATCTAATTAAACCCTCACAACAATTTAGTTACAGTCGTGCTCCTTACGCCTCTTGAATCCCAGCAGGACTCTGCGCAAATGATTCCCTTAGCTGACGTCCTTTACAACCTAAGAGTTGCTTCAACTCAATTGAAGACTTTAAACCAATCTGCCTCCCACAGATAAGCTTATATGTGTGATTTCCTTTTTGATCGTAGATCAAGGTGAGACTGGAAATCGATAGCAATAGACAAAGTCTAGCTAACCTCAAAATCCGGACTTATGCTTCCCGAAGAGCAGCCTAGATTATTATTCACCTCACAAGTATTAAACTTGTGGAATCACAAAGTATGAGACGAAGAGAACTTTGCGATTTCTATCTATCTTGTTCGAGTGAGCAGCTCAACAATCAAACAAGATTAGGATACACGAACTAGCAAGATAAAATATAGTTGGACATGGCTTCACGAATCCTCGTGAAGTCTTTTTAGTCGCTAAACCCTAGAAGTGTTTTAGGAAGAGGACGAATTTAATTTACAACTAGGACACACAAGAATAGTATCGAGATTCAAAGATCCCAGTTTCTTGAGGTTCCCCTTATATAGACTTTAAAAGTGTAGGTTGCTTTAGGTTTAAGCTAAGATAGCCTTGTGAAAATACGAGGTACCCAAATATACCTCAATCTAAAATTTTTCCACCTATAAGTCATTTCTCCGAAAGTGATTGTCTATGGACTGAGTCGAGACAATGCAACTAATCGGTTCACACTTCGTGTGATCGTCTATGGATACGATATCGAGACAATACGACAATAAGATAACTTATGTGATTGACTATGAATACAAGATCGAGACAATAAAACTGTTAGAGCATTGCTCGGTCGAACTCGCATGCGTTGCTATCTCAAGCATGTTTGTCAATGTTAGTGATCAAAACTATAAGTCTTGATTTCTAGCCTATGTAGCTAAAGGTCTTGGGCTAGGATAAAAAGTGTAGTTGAGCTCAATAACTCCATGGAAATCCTCATACAAGATGAAGGACTACTCGAGGAACCGGTGGAACTTCATCGACTAAAAGGTATGTGGAGACTTGAACTTATCTGTCACTCAAAAGTCTATTTACTCTATCTCCTACTCTTGAGACAAAAGTCGTTTATACATATAGACTTTCATTATACACATTTGCTATTTCGTAGGGAGTTTAACTCGCCTATCTATTTCTCGAAATATGTGTTGGTAAGCTTTCGCTTTAACCGAATTCATCTTTACCTAGTGACGAAAGTCATGATATGTTTCAATCACTTTGGAAATTTCTCTGACGAAAAATGGCCTGTGAATAACGGCTATATAACGTTCTCTGAGAATGTTTCAATGATTGAAATGAGAGTTTAGACTACATAACCATTGGTAGGATATAAGCATTGTTGTGGAAACACATATATGTATAAGTCCTTATTCCTTGAACCAAAGTTTGCGAACTTTGTTGATCAAGAGAAATGGAAGTGGCGCAAGCCAAGTCCGCGAACTCAGTCCGCGAATTGGCGGAAGTTCTCGACCCGAGAATTTCTGCTGGAGTTTGTGTACTCCTTCCATGAGCTTAAGTCCGTGAACCCAGTCCGCGAACTTGAGTAGGTTATATCTAAAACCGGTTGTTCTTGAACTAATGTTTATATAAACTAAGGAATGCTTTTTGCAAACCGTGGCTATAAAGCTCATGAACCGATTCAGGAGTGAATCAAAACGTTTTGCTTCGATTGTGTCTTGTGTAGTTACATAAGATCTAAGCAATTGAACAACTCTCTAACTAGTTCATTTGAGTCATTTGAACTAGTTATGGTGAAGTAGAATATGGTTGATATGAGAGTGTTCATATGGCTAACCATTTGGTTGACTATTGTTAAACCAACAAATGTTAATGTTTGGGTACGGTTCATAAACCCAAAATTGAACATTTTGTTTGTGTATAACAAGCTAAGTTTTCGATCCAACGGTTGAGAAATATTAGCTTGAATCTAATCAGGTTTTCATCTAACGGTGAATATTGAATGCTTTGTTACTAAGCTAACATTGATTGCAAACCCTGAGTTGAAAGACTATATAAGGGAGAACTCTAGCAACTGGGAAACCTAATCCCCACACTTTACGTGTGATACTAGTTTGCTAAGCTAGAGTCGATTCTCCTTTAACCTTTGGTTTTTTTCTTCTAAAACCGGAGTTAACGACTTAAAGACTTCATTGGGATTCGAAGCAGGGCCAGATACTACTTTTCTTGTAGTTGTGTGATTCGATCTTGCGCTTCTATCGTACGCAGTACAATTGAAATAATTGGCTTGAGATTTATATCTCCGATAGGCAACATAGAAAGAAATCACAAACACTTCGTCTCATCGTTTGTGATTCCACAATATCTTTTTTTATTGCGCTCGATTAAGATTATTGTGAGGTGATCAATAATACTAGGCTGTTCTTCAGGAATATAAGTCAGGTTATTGATTGGTTCATATTCACCTTGATTTATCAAAAGACGGAACAAAACTCATAGGTTTATTCGTGGGAGATGGATTTATCTATTCTATAGACTTACGTGTGATACATATTTGTTTATTAAAGTCTTCGACTTTGGGTCAGGTAACTCTTAGTTATGGGTGAGATCATCTAAGGGAATCAAGTACGTAGCATCTGCTGGGATCAGAGGCGTAGGAGCATAATTGTACCTTGGATCAGTGTGAGATTGATTGGGGTTCAACTACAGTCCAAAACGAAGTTAATTTGGAGTAGGCTAGAGTCCGAGAGCGGCTTAATACAGTGTGTGTTCAACTGGACTAGGTCCCGGGTTTTTCTCGCATTTGCGGTTTCCTCGTTAACAAAATTCGGGTGTATGTGTGTTATTTCTATTCCGCATTATATTTGTTTTATATAATTGAAATATCACAGGTTGTGCGTTGTTCAATCAATTAGAATATCCGACCTTTTGGTTGTTCATTTAAATTGATTGACACTTGGATACTGGGTCTTTGGTACCATCCAAGTTATCTCTTGATAAAGACTTCAGATTTCTATTTGCTTAAGTAAAGATCAAATCGAGATTGATATATAAACTCGTTGATATACTTTTATCTAGATTGAGTCCTGATTTGTCTAATTGATTCTCTAGAAAGTATATCGAGTTTGTCCATACAGTTGTTGCGAAATGTGGGTATGGTTGTTAGACCCGCTTTTTCAACAACAACGAGTATGATTACTTGATAATAAGTTAGGACTTAACCAAACACAATAGGATTACTATCAAGTAAATAGGAATTAACGTTCGTGTATTTTACTCTAATTATAATAAAAACAATTATAATTGCGGGAAATAGAAAAGTAAAAGACAAACAAGATTTTGTTAACGAGGAAATGCAATGCGAGAAAAACTTTGAGACCTTGTCCAATTGAATACTCTCGGGATTAAGCCGTTATACAAAATCTAAACCAACCAGATAGTTGAGACCAAGCAACTAAATCTATAGTTCACCTAGTTCCGTCTCAGATCCTGCCTCCAACTTGCAATAAGTCACGCACTTGGAGCAATTCTTTGGTTCGTATTCTAAACAATAAAGGAACAACAAATACGTTTGTAACAACTCTTTTCAAACAACATGATATGAGTTTGACAAAATGATCTTCCGTTTATCCCAATAAACTCCTTTGTCAGGTTCTTAGATCAATCTATCAACAACTACCAAAGTAATTGTTTAGACTATGCAATCAATACTTTGAATCACAAAGAATTGTATTGATGCCGATCTACTCAACTAATCAATCAAGGTTATCACAAAGATAAACCGATTATAGTTAGATCCCCAGCCGATCAAGTTTTGTGCACACCAAAGATTATGAACTCAAATCAGAAATCTTCTTTGTCTTCAAATCTTCTTAAATCTTCAATAAATACCTGCACACAATCAACTTGAATCTCTTGTGATCAATCACACATTGAACGGAGTCTGTTAACAATGGATTATCACAAGACTTCTTTAGATCTACAAACAGTCTAAAGATCCCCGTAGAAACTTCGATCTAGTTTGAGTGAATCTTATATCAGAAGAGAAGATTCTCAAGCATAAACAAACTAGGTGCAATCAAAGTTCAACAACCGTTAGTCAATCAAATCAATCGAAAACTAATAATAAACTACAATTATCTAGTTTCCCAACAGTATTCGTAGAGCTTCCCAATCCCAAAAAAATCTTTAAAACGAGCGGTCGTAGAGATATCGCCTAATTAGGTACTTTCCTCTCGAATAAGCGGCTCCACCAAGAATAACATAACTAGGTAGTTTTGTCGGCTCTGAGGATTAGTTTGCTGAAATGCAAACTTCAATATTTATAGACCAAGGAATTTTGGACACCAAGGAATTTCCAACCAAAATATTCTCAAGATATGCAATATATTTCCAAACTCGGTTTTCATAATTCCTGGAAATGCTAGTGTCCAAATATTGACCGAAATCTCGGTAGAAAATCTCCAATTAGTAAATGCACATTACCAATTTTTATTTTCTAAAGATATGCATTTAATTGCTTGAAATTAAAAGCATACAAAACTAAAAACCTCAATTAAAAGATTCTCAATTTATTTTGATCTGGGATTCTCCTTTAGCTATTAAGGAATATCTTTGAACAATAAAAGATAAGAATTACTACGCATGTTTAAAGTATGTCGACATCTTTACTTTTGTAAATCTTTTTTCATATTTACAATCTTGGAACCGATTTTCCACACTTCCAAACGAGTTTAGATTTGGTTCATACGTCTTCCAAGAACTATGTGATTGATTATCCTATCAAATCACCATTATTGGGTTTCACGGCTCTACCAAAACAAGTTTCGGTTCTACCTCCATGTGGGTACTAGGATCGGTCACACTAGCTTTCCAAAAATTGGTTGACTAGGTACTAGGATCGGTTACACATATTTATGGTGAAAAGGCGAGGTACCCAAATATACCTCAAGCTAAAACTTTTCCTACCTATAAGTCCTTTCTTAAAAAGTGATTATCTATGGACTGAGTGGAGACAATGCAGCTAATCGTTCACACTTCGTGATCGTCTATGGATACGAGATCGAGACAATATAACAATGAAGTATGTTTACTTCATAAGAGTGTCTTGACTTAACAAACACAATAGGATTACTATCAAGTAAATAGGAATTAGTTTGTGTAATTTACTTAAATATAATAAAACAATTATAATGCTGGAAAATAAAAGTAAATGACACAACAAGATTTTGTTAACAAATTTAAAACCGCAAATGCGAAAAACCCAGGAACTTCTGTACACTGAATATTCTCGTGATTAAGCCGCTACACAAAAATTAAACTAATTTTCGTATAGTTGAGACTAAGCAACTAAACCTATAGTTCACCTAGTTCCATCTTTGTATTCCTACGCTTCCAACTTATGAATAAGTCACATACTTGGAACAATTCCTTTGGTTCGTATTCCAAATGAAGTAAAGGAACAACAAATATTTGGTAGCAACTCTCTTCAACCAAGTGATGAGTTCGACAAAGGCTCTTTCGTTTATCTCAATAAACCTTCGTAAGGTTCTTAGATCTATCATATTCTCAACTACCAAAGGTAATTGTTAAGATTTTGCAATCAATACTTTTAATCACAAAGATTGATGTTGATCTACACAACTAATCAATCCAATCTACTACAAGGATAAACTGATATATAGTTGGTGTGCAGGATTTCCTTTCACCCCTAACTCGAATTTTGCTTAATTAATCCATTGAAAGATGTAAGATCAAGAGTATTTATTGATTGAATTCATGAAATGTTTATATAGAAAAATAGAATTACACTTAGAAATTAAAGGATGCTGTGAAACTTTCTCTCTCCTAATGAGACTTGCCCAACAATTCCAAAGAGATCTCTCTTCTTACAAGACTCATTTAGCCCTTTATATGGGTAATGCATAAATGGATGACAAATTAAGCTCCCTTTATTTTAAGGAATGTCTCCTTGGAAGTGTAGAGGTGCTGTTTTCCTCTGCGACATCTAACCCTCGCCAAGTCTCACGTCTTCTTTATGTTTTGCCCGCCGTTATTCATTGTCGTTTATTTGGCTCCCTCTCACACTCTGACACGCTCGTTCATTAATTGGCGAGCCTTGTCACGGTGCGTATATTATGATCCTACATCTTGCCTCTTTCCTTGAATATTGCTTGAAGAGCGATTTGAAGGAAAAATTCATTGTTAATCATATTCCTTGGTTTCAATTGGTGAAGCAACGAGCAAAAGAATACTTTCCTTGAAAAGTACGTACTTGCCTCATTCTTTTGCGAAGTTAGAAGCTTCTTTGAGATATATCTGAAGTATCGTCTCTTCTCTCCTCATATTTCTCCTGCGAGGGAAAGTATCATGAGATTTTTACAATATTGTTTCCGCGATCGCCATATCTTTATCATTTCGGTTTGTACTTTTACACGGATTTTGATTATTAATGTCTTTTCTTGACCGTTTCTTTCAACCGCTTATTCTTGACCATTCATGTCTCTTAGCATTAAATGACCTCGTTTTCGAGGATCTTTTTCCCTATATATAGTTTTCTTTTCCCCTCCTTTTCATTCTTTAGTTTCTCTCTGCAACCTTTCTTTGACTCTCTCCTTCCGATTTCAGCTCTAGCTCTGTAGATCTTCCGTTCTTTCTAGCGCCGATCCTAACCTTTAACATCCCATCCATTCCCATACTGATAATGGCTTGCATTAGTCGTACATACAAGCTTCTTTCGGTGAAGTTCACGATTGCTCGAAAAGGTTTTACTCATCAACCATTCTATCAAGAACCTTCATCTATCCTTTCGCATTTGTTTTTACGATCATCAATGTGATGATCAAGATTATAGTCTCGCTTAGGTCAGCTTCTGCAGGACTTCATTCCATACAATCCTGAGATGCCTTTATTTTATGAAATCTTGGCCCATGAAAATTTCTCTCGGGCTGTTTATCAATTGAGTGGCGGTGCATTACTTCAATAACTCGAGTTCATAATCGTGGTGTCATAAAGGATCTTTATACCCTACTACCAGTTAGCACCCGATTTCGCAGACTTGAAATAGCTGCTGGGGGAAATTACATTGAGGAGAGCTTTTGGGAAAACTATTCGGTGATAAGATGATTAATGCGAAATCTCTACCGGGTATTCGCACAAAAAGTAAAGGATAATGTCCCCGAGGATAAATTGCTCATGCAGGATATTGATTGGCACCGGGCAATAATACTACTCCTCGCCACTCCAAAGATGAGAAATGGTGGGTTGTAATTGATTTTAAATGGTCATATCCCAGGCCGCCATGATTCTTCCTGCGAATCTCGCAGGTATCATCCTTGGGAATTCAAATGGCCTGATAAGGCAAATGAGGTATGTTTCCCATTTTAAATCTTGCCTTTTGCAACTTTCTTTTTATATATGTTGAGTTTGTAAAATTTCTCGGATCGCCAAATTGAGAAGAAAGTTCGAGATAATCAGTTGGAGATTTTCTTGACCATACTTCATCGCTTACGGATGAAGTAAGAAATATTTCCTTTGTCATTTGAAACAATATTGTTGCCTCTTGTTTCTTTATTTTTAACCGTATTTAAGGTTGGGTGGGAAGAAGTCTGTGAGCGCGAAGATTAAAAGTAAGGGCAAAATTGTCGTTCATGGGGTAAATCTTCTCTGCTCCATTAACTAAGAAGCGAAAGGTCCAATCTTCTTCTCGCCTTTAGCTCAGGCTCCAATCTTCCAGCGAGATAACCATGACCTCGAATCCCTTCTCTCGCCAAGAAGATTCCGTCGCACCGATTCTTCTATGGATCGGTTATCTAGCATCTTCTCGAGACTCTTTCAGGAATGGGAGATGTTCTAACTCCCTTTGCAAGGTTCTACTTAAATGTGTGTATCTTTTTGCTTTACTAGAGGGCAATAATTCTTTTCAATGGAGCTCTAGAACTGTGTCTCGACTTCTTAAGCACTTGGGTCTTTGGTATGCATGTAGTCATATTTCCTGTTAATTTTAAATTTTTAAATTATGGCCATTACTTGGTTTTTTATCTTCTTTGAGATCGGAAGAAACTTCTTTTATCAGATTTAACTCGAGATCTCGAGAGAAGGCATAGCATCCTTTGAAAAGAAAAATTTACAATTGAACAAAAAGACTTCAAGAGCCGGAAGTCAAGTCGCGTCATCTCGAGCAGGGTTCAAAAGTGTAAGCCGTCTGGACTCCCAAAAGGATAGAGTATCTACCCTTCAATTCAAATCAAAGAACTTTACAGGGGTATAATAATTTTTAATTCTCAAATCCTTGTCATATTATCTTCATCTTTCTTTGTCTGACTATTATTCTCAAGTAGACGTATATAATCTCTCCGAAGAATCCATTCTTCTTTCATTCAGTTTCCGAGCCTGAATGATGATGTCCTTCTTTACTTACCTCAATCAATCTCTAAGTAGTTCCTCAATAAAACTAACCTCCTTTCATTAAAGGATCTTCAATCCAAACATCATCTCTAGAGATCGAACACAGATCTAGTTTAAATTTAACTAATCGTTTTAAACGAAAACCTTGATTAGGAAGAAAGACTTTAAGAAGAAAATTAGTGATCTTCTAGATGAACGATCGCATTACACAATGAGAGGTGCACGGGCGTTAGCGAATTCCACAAATCTCTTCTTGATGTGCAAGTCGTAGCGAGATGAACTCCTTCGTCGGAATACACCATACTTGAGCAAATGAGGAAGAACAGGTTCGTTCACTTGTTATTAATAGTGTGATGGTTTGCAAGAATTTGCCAAAGTTTTAGATAATGCCTGAATAACCTAGGTGTTGATGTTAGTCTTCATGCTGGGCATACTTCCTTGATTAAAAGATGTGATATCTGATGGGAAGGTTCATCATTATACCCACGTTTCTTATACCATGTAGTATTGCTTTGTAAATTATTAAATTTGTTGTTACTTATTTGTAATCAGAAGAGACTTCAGAGGTTAAATTAGAGCTTGAATGCGAAAAGAACAACTGCCAGAATTTTCCAGCGAGAATCACACTTCGAAACCGAAAAGATGGCTCGCAGAAAGAATCTCTCCTTCACGAGAATAGATATTCCAAGTTGAAGAAAACAATTTCTAACGCAGTGGAGAACTTTTTGTGTATGATGTCATTCGCTTTTGCAATGGAGGCATGAGTATGTTTGTAAAGACCACAATATCCCTCCATTCCATATCCCCTGTCTCCTTGAAAAGGTTCTGAGAATCACTGTCTGGGCGTTTCGATAGTAGGGTGGCGTAAGAAGAAAATTGCAGCGTGAGAATAATCGGTGAAGAATTAGATGAAGAAGAAGAATCACAAAGATAACTCTTTTTGTTTTCTTTCTCTGCTTGTAATATCCGTACATTTCCTGTATCCCTTATTATAGTGTATTACTTTGGATTTTTCCTCAATTCAATCTTCACTCCCCTTTTTGGTAGTTCTTCCTTGTAATATAATTTGGCTAACATTATTGATGTATAACTCTTTCATTTAAGATGAATAACAATATTCCATCTTTTCCATTCCCATACTTGCCTCTATTATTTATCTTCAGATGGAAGATTTTAGTTGTCATCATGTATGTGGTTGAATAATAATTTTATTGTTATTGAGATGTCTTTATTGCGACGAGGTCGTTGAGTATCTTCATAAATCAAGGATTCCACTTGCCTTGCCTTATCTTCACAAATGTATTTTATCTCTTCTCATTACGACAAGAATTATAGCCCTTCATTTCAAGTAAGGAGCCCATTGACCCTGCCTTATCATTTTTGCTTAGTCTTCCAAGTTAGACCTCCCTAATTAGAGGTCTTCCACAACACCTTATATTGCCATTAAAATCACAGACGTCTTTACACTTGTGTAAAGACCTACCGATCTCGCCATATCATTTTCCAAGTATTTTGCCTCTCAGCAGGATGTTTTAGTTACGACAATATGACAGGCCTATATATCCTCATGTACACATAGCCCGTGACATTGCGAGTAGGCACGTGAAATCGCGGGACGTGGAAATCACTCCTCGTAAAAGACCCATTGATCTCGGCCTTTACCCTGCGTTAGTAATGTGCCTTCAGGATCATTGCACAAATGGCCCAGCCTAAATTATCTTGTGTAAAAACATAGCCTTATGACATTTGTCTGTTTTGACACCCCCTAATGGAGAGCGTCGCCCTATCATCTCCTAGGTTGCCTTGAGGAGGCGAAACATCGGCCATACAAGACTAGCTCCTCCCATCGGTTTTAACAACAACCGAGTTGTTTTCGCAGCCTCTTATCCCTTATACCTATAATGGTTTATGGTTACGAGACTGCACCACCCAAGTGGAGTTTTCTTCGCTTGAGTGCAACATATGCCAAGACTTGCCAAGAATGGCTGTGGTAGGTTCATCCATCCGGGCACTCGCTCAGTGTGCCTCGGCGCCTTGGAGCATACACTCCACTCCTAAGAAGAGACCCTCTGGTCGCCCAACCAGTATAACCTTATATATATATTGGGAATCAAGGTACCTCTTCCAGGATAGGCTTTCCCATGGGCCCAATTTTCATGACTCGGCTTTAGGGAGCGTGTAACCTTCCCCCCAGCCATGTCGGGAACACCCCATATATGACGCACTTTAGGTCTTACATTTGCCGCGACACAAATATAATTACACTTTCTTACTACTCAAAATATAAATATAGCAAGGGCAAGAAAGGATCGATCCCACAGAGAGGTCTAGGTTGTCAAATTGTTATGGTTTCCTATATAAAACACCGAAGATTTTCTCGATTGTGTAAATAAAAATAAACAAAAAGTAAACAAATAAAATAAATCACGCAAATCAAGGATGTGAAAATATTGGATAAAGGTTTCATCTTCAATTGTAAACAAGTTTATGAATATATGAATAGAATTCGTATTTAATCTCGCTATCATCAAAAGCCTAGAGAATCAAGAGAGCAAGATAATCTATCAATTTCTTAATTCATCACACACACATTAGGGCTGCGTATGTGAATTCTTCCTAAAGAATAACCAACGCCTTGCGCTAATCAAGTTCAATTCCTAGGAGCATTAAGTTTCAGAAATAGGCTAATCAATGCAATTGAAATACATTGCGCAAACAATTCGAACAAAGGTCAATTTCTACATATGACTATGAGGATGTATCACTACAAACCTAGAATCATATCATGCTACTCGTATTCAAGGTTATCGCTCGATGAAAACCCTAAAATAGCTATAGATATGGATGTGAGTTCAATCAATTCTAGACTCGACTAAACAAACATTCAATCATATTGCAATCCATCAATCATGCAATTATTGTAACCCGTAAAAATCAAACGATAATATTGAGAGAAAACTAATTCATAAAAATCATAACTTGGTTGCAAAATCCAACTACATCTTCAACCAATAATAAAAACTTAGTTACTTGTGTTTTTGGAAATCATCATAGAAAGTTTAGAAGAACCTATCATGTGAAACCCTAGAACCAAAAGTAGAAGTCTCCCTAATGGAGATATATCTAGGTTTAAAGAAAAAGTTCTATTTATATGCTTTTCTCCCCATAAGGATACTTTCCCAAAATTAGGTTGATTCTTCTCAAAACTCGTCTCCAAGTTGGTCCACCAAGCCCGTGGAGTGAAAGATATGTCTCTGGAATTTTGGGTCCAAAAAGCGGTCACCGGATTTGCCGACGTCATCGCGGAATCCGGTCACGTCGCCGGAATCCGTCACGGAAAATTTGTCTCCAGCCGCGAATCATCGGAAACTGTCACCAACAAGTATGTACTTCCAGCAACTCATCTCCCCTTCTCTGCATTCCAAACATTCACAAAAATCATCCAAACCAATTCTTTATCTCTTGCGAAAACGCCCCCAAAAGCGTGATGCGTAGCTCATATGTCCGGCCGTCGATTCTTGCATCCGACTCATACCCCTCTCGCGATTCACTGAAATATTGCGATCGACACTCTAACCTCTGAAATCCGGCTACCGGAACTATGCTCACCGGTGCGCCATTCTCGCTCGTTGCGCACAATTTCTGCAGTTGCTTTGGTTGCCAAATCTCAAGTCAAGTTCAACTCAATTCAGCTCAACTAATCAGCACCAGGAGTCTCTCATCAAGCCACCACAATTTTACATTACAGCTGCACCTGCAATGCACATTCTCTGGCTGCAATTCCATCTCAGGCCACTTCACCAATATCTGCTCCTATTGCGCAGCTTCAGCAACTTGTGCTTCAATAGCAGCTCAACAGCCTCATTCTCTTATAGTATCAAAACCACCCAGTAGTCCACAAATCAGCTCCTTCTTCCCTGCAAACAATTTCTCATTCAACAACATACACGAGCATATACCCAGATTTCCTTTTTCAGACTGGCTTCTAAATTGAGTCTTTATCTCTTATAACACCACCACAAATTGGCGCGTAAACAATTGCATCCTCTCTCAAATTATCCTACAGCAGCTGCCAGATACTTTAGTTTCATCGCCAACCTTCAATTTCAGTCTTCTTGCGCACAGCCACCACCAACACCTTGCTGCTCCTTTATCGATCATGGCAGCAACAATATAATGCCAACCCATAAGCCATTCCTCCCTGAACCTTCACTGTAGTTCATTGCCTCCACCAGACACCAATCCCAGAAGCTCCAACAGCGCAATCTCATAACCTGAATCCATTTGACCCAGCTACCAGCAATATCGATCTTCCTTTTCTAACTCAGTTGTCTTCTCAGCCGTAACTCAGCACCAACTTCCCTGTCTCGATCACCAGCAACACCATCAGTATCCAGAGCTCCAATTGCAGCGCCATCTTGAGCACCTGGCTATCACCACTGCCATTCAACCAACACTAATCCAACCTTCTTCTCAGCTGCCGCACCTGTTGCTCTCCCAGCTACTCCATCCTTGGCTCCCGAGCCGCATTCACACCAAAGACCAAGAATTCCATCTGTGCTGCAACTCAATGCCTGCAATTCCCAGCTCAAGCCACCAGTCTCATAACAGCACACAGCAGCAACAGCTCTACTGCACCAATCTTCACTTCCATCTAACACTGCCACAAACTTCAGTAGAAGACCAGCTCGGACTCGTACTCTATTCTTCCCTGACTTCCACTGGTTTCTCAGTTCAGAGATTCTCCAGAATCAAGCAGCGACAAGCATCACAGCTCTCCGCAATTCAGCTCCAACCCTTCAGCACAACCACTCCATCACTGCCGAACCGAACCATTCATTGCTGTCAGTAACCTCTGTCAGTCATCTCAGTTCTGGCAATTGCATCCAGGCCACAGCTCCATCTCTTGACCTGCTCTGCCACAGTCCTTCCTTGCATTCCTCCAACTCGCCCCGATGCCGACAAACACACCCAGCATCAACCTGAGCAAACCCATTAGCTCCATCTGCTTTCCTGCCACATTTCAGTGTATTGCTGGAACCTGAATCATCTTAGTTAACATCCAGCTGCCATCATCCTCAGCTCCTTCCTGTAACTTCAATCGACATACAAACCAGCTCTAGACTCACCTCCCGTAATGCTGGGCCCAACTCCACCAAAGGCCTCTTGCAATACTCCCTAGCTTCAGCCAACTCCTCACCTCCATTATCTTGTCATCGAGACTTTTCGCAAACACTTTGTATGCCAGAAGCTGGTGATACCTATTGAACTTACTATTGACTCCATAGGCCACTGCTCCTTCCTTGCCAACATTCATACACAACCCATGATCTCAGGAGCTCACAAATTCGACCAACATTCCTCTTTGATCCGTGCAACAGAGAGCTAATCTCCTCACTGAGTTTACGGTAAAACTCTCACATATTCATCCACTCACTGAGTTCTTAGCTGCTATTCACAAATCCAGATAGACCCCAATGATTTTGAACTCGTATGGAATCAATGCTTGAAACCCATTCCATTAGTCTCCATTTTCAATGGCAAGATTGTTCTTGCCTCGCTTCTCTTTATTGCCTGTAATGAAGAAAAGAGAAAGACCGGTTCACGACCTAGCTTAGTTATGAAGGGGAGGTGCCCTTAACGATTTGTAATCTGGGCTTTAGTGAATAGTCAACGTTTTTATCCTGGCTCCAAATAACACTTCCTTAACCAAATGGCTACCCCTTAACATGTGGCTGGTCTCTCATTAGTATTAGCCGATGAAATGTCCGGTTTACCATTCCGAAGTTCTTCTTTTGCCCATAACTTCTTCATACGAGCTCCGAATGACTCCGTTCTTTCGCCATTGTCTTCATATTCTCGTCCTCTAAACAATGAAAAGTAGAAATCTTGGATTTGAACGAATTCCAATTGGTCTTTTTGCTCCAAATGACTCCATTGCACCTAATAAACTCAAAAGCACACATAAGATACATAATTTACAAGAAAACTCGCAAAGAAAGCATAAATACTAGATATTAAATACGGTGTATTCTCACACCTATCAGATTCCCCACACTTAGACTTTGCTAGTCCTCGAGCAAATCAAACCAAAACAATAAAATACAACAACTCCGTGTCGTCGAGGCTACGGTCACTTTTAGCATAAATAATAAGCCTTTAAACCCCTAGGTGTCCCTAGTGGACGAGTTATAGTCTCGTGAAGGTTTACAAGAGATATACCTACAAAACCTATATTTCAAACTCCGTCTATTTGTGACAAATCAATGAACGAATCCAAATTGACTACGGGAGGAGGTACCTTGCAAATTCAATTCAATTATTAGTAAATAAACTCTAATTAGATAGTCGAACAAGCCACAATACTGGAAACTAACAAACCACAATCACAATGAAAAGATTAAGAAGATGGATAAAGATGTAGATGTTGGCGAATATTCACAAGTGTTCGATGTTTCCCATATCTCGTCTCAAGGTCATCGTTTAAGATGAACCTAATCCTATTGGATTGAGCTACTTAGTGCTGAATGCTACATCAAATCAATTGGCATATACAAGGGAACCAAAAGTGACTTTATTCAACACAATAATTTTTTTTTTTTTTTTTTTCATATGATTGGATCCAACCGATTTTTTTTTTTTTTTTTTTAGACGGCATGATTAGATCTTTTGGATCCAAGCGCATGCTTCTTGTCGCAAGTACATGATAGTTGCCTTGGATCCTGCATTCCACGCTTGTTTAGGCGACGGAGACAGGGACTACGTTTCACACATACTGCTATTCCCAAGTGTCTTTTTATTCCGTTTTTGGTCTAATTGGTCGGTCTTTTTTTTTTTTTTTTTTTTTCATTTTTTTTTTTTTTTTTTTTTTCTTTTTTTTTTTTTTTTTTTTTTTTTTAGTAACTCAACCACTCTATTTCATCCTAGCAGTAATAACACGTCGATGTTTAGTGACCCACCAAAGCACTTAGAGAACAATAGATAAATATGGAAAAATAAAAATAGAATGTGATATGGTGATATTCGAGATATGGTAACAACTATCATGTTAATTTGTGATTTCGAGCTATATTCTTCCCTTTTAGTTAATTGGTTCCTCAACTCCCGCATTCAAAATGGTTCCATCCACTAATGGTGTCATACAAATATATAAATGCTCCCCACACTTAAACAATTGTTTCTAGATTTGGAGTTCAAAAAGCAAAACTTTTTGGTGAATTTTTCTATTTTTTTTTTTGTTTTTTAAAGGCATAAAAAAACAGTGTTTTGAAAACATATAAATGGCTCCCCCACACTTAAACTTTACATTGTCATAATTCTCAATCTAAAATTGAATCGGACTCAAAGAAAGTCCAAGGTGGGGATTCAAAATGATATGCAAAAACAAGAAAAAAAAGATAAAATAAATGCATAAAAATAAAAAGATAAGGATAAAAGATACAAAAACCGGTGGGTTGCCTCCCACTAAGCGCTTGTTTTAAAGTCGACGGCCCGACCATATCCTTGCAAGATTCATTCCCATACACCAATAATCTGAAAAGTTGGGGATCCACCCATAGAACCTGTTTTGCAAACACTAGCTTCACACAAATATTAGTAATATAAAGCAAAAGTGAAGCTATGAACCGATAAAAGCTTCCCCCACACTTATTCTTGTCCACACTTGGAAGTGTATAAAGAATATAGACATCGGGTACTTCCACGGTTTCGGTTCCATAACCCGCATAGTATGAGAATCAAGTATCTCTAATGGCGGAAAACGAGAAACAAAGTCATTCAACAATATTTTTGAAGAACATACATTCAAACCAATAAGAGGTAAAGGAGAAGAAACAATAGGCAAAGGGTTAGATAAACCTTGCACAATCTCTTATATTACGGAATCCTCTTCATCCTTGAAAAATTCAAGTGAATTATTCACCTCTTGTAATATCATGGTCCTCTATCAAACCTTGCAACCATTCTTCGTCCGTTTCCGCCGTAACCAAAGTATCGACATAAACATCATCATTACAATCATTTGCAAGCTCAATTGGGTCTTCCACAATATTGGTCATAACCGTCTCATTCTCAACATACTCCTCCTTTGTTGTAAGGCACATACTCTTTTGCGGATGCAATATTATCCATAAGAAATTTCTTTAGAACACTCGAAATGCATCATCCTCAAGCTCTACCCTTTGAATAGGTTCTTGATCATTATTAAGATCAATGCTTGAGTAATCTACACAAGTGTCGACATATTCCTCTTCATCTTCATCTTGATCCAAAAAGACTCCAGACTCCTCGGGGATGTCACCATGAGTTGGTTCAAACGATGTATTTTCATAATAATCATCATCACTATCATAGTCATCATAAGATTGTTCCTCGCTGAATTTAGTGTTACTAATCTCTAACTCATCCTTTTGAATAGGTGAATGATCATTATTACGATCAAGAGTTGAGTTAACTACACAAATATCAACAAAAGTCCCCAAAGGTTTGCCTTTTTCAACATAATTATTCATTTCCTCCTTGTATTCTTCAATGCCTTGTCTTAAAGTGGAAACACCTTTTTGAAGCTCTTGGAGTGTTCCATCCAAATTCTGAATATAGTGTTCCATTTGTTTGTAAAGCTCATTCGACAAAGAAAAGTAGAATTACTTACTTCAAAGATTGTTAGGCCAATTATATTCCCTTTGAATGGGTGGATGATCATAACTACGATCACAAATTGGGCCAAACATACTATGAGCACATTCGGTCGATGAAATTGGTTCCATGCTTGGTTGTCTACAAATTGACTCCATGCTGTCCATAAATTGTTGCATTTCATCTACCAAACTAGAGGAAATATTATAAGGAAAACAACTATTCTCCCCTCCTTGTGGTTGCTCACTTACATAACCACCATAAGAAGGTTGATATGTATGAGAATAACTCATAGGGTACGTGGAGTATTGATCATAGCCAAAGGATTGGTTTTGATTATACTCCCCATAAGGGTGATAGTTTTCATGTTGTTGAGGTTGAAAGCCGTATTGATTGCTCCAATATGCTCCTTCCATAGAAATAAGCACCTGAAATAAGATTCTCAAAACAAGGTTAGAACCAAATAAGAAAAAAAAAAATAAAACAAAAACTAAATACAAAAATAAGAAACCAAAAACAATTAACAACCGTTGCCTCCCCGGCAACGGCGCCAAAATTTGATCGCTGTCGTAAGCGACACAAATATAATTACACTTTCTTACTACTCAAAATATAAATATAGCAAGGGCAAGAAAGGATCGATCCCACAAGAGAGGTCTAGGTTGTCAAATTGTTATGGTTTCCTATATAAAACACCGAAGAATTTCTGATTGTGTAAATAAAAATAAACAAAAAGCAAATAAAGAAATAAATCACGCAAATCAAGGATGTGAAAATATTGGATAAAGGTTTCATCTTCAATTGTAAACAAGTTTATGAATATATGAATAGAATTCGTATTTAATCTCGCTATCATCAAAAGCCTAGAGAATTAGAGAGCAAGATAATCTATTAATTTCTTAATTCATCACACACACATTAGGGCTGCGTATGTGAATTCTACCTAAAGAATAACCTAACGCCTTGCGCTAATCAAGTTCAATTCCTAGGAGCATTAAGTTTCAGAAATAGGCTAATCAATGCAATTGTAATACATTGTGCAAACAATTCGAACAAAGGTCAATTTCTACATATGAATACGAGGATGTATCACTACAACCTAGAATCATATCATGCTACTAGTATTCAAGGTTATCGCTCGATGAAAACCCTAAAATAGCTATAGATATGGATGTGAGTTCAATCAATTCTAGACTCGACTAAACAAACATTCAATCATATTGCAATCCATCAATCATGCAATTATTGTAACCCGTAGAAATCAAACGATAATATTGAGAGAAAACTAATTCATAAAAATCATAACTTGGTTGCAAAATCCAACTACATCTTCAACCAATAATAAAAACTTAGTTACTTGTGTTTTTGGAAATCATCATAAGAAGTTTAGAAGAACCTATCATGTGAAACCCTAGAACAAAAGTAGAAGTCTCCCTAATGGAGATATATCTAGGTTTAGAGAAAAAGTTCTATTTATATGCTTTTCTCCCCATAAGGATACTTTCCCAAAATTAGGTTGATTCTTCTCAAAACTCGTCTCCAAGTTGGTCCACCAAGCCCAGGAGTGAAAGATATGTCTCTGGAATTTTGGGTCCAAAAAGCGTCGCCGGAATTGCTGACGTCATCGCCGGAATCCGGTCACCGGTCGCCGGAATCCGTCGCCGGAAAATTTGTCTCAGGCTACCTGAATCATCGGAAACTGTCACCAACAAGTATGTACTTCCAGCAACTCATCTCCCCTTCTCTGCATTCCAAACATTCACAAAAATCATCCAAACCAATTCTTTATCTCTTGCGAAAACGCCCCCAAAAGCGTGATGCGTAGCTCATATGTCCGGCCGTCGATTCTTGCATCCGACTCATACCCCCCTCGCGATTCACTGAAATATTGCGATCGACACTCTAACCTCTGAAATCCGGCTACCGGAACTATGCTCACCGGGTGCGCCATTCTCGCTCCGTTTGCACAATTTCTCGCAAAGGCTTTGGTTGCCAAATCTCAAGTCAAGTTCAACTCAATTCAGCTCAACTAATCAGCACCAGGAGTCTCTCATCAAGCCACCACAATTTTACATTACAGCTGCACCTGCAATGCACATTCTCTGGCTGCAATTCCATCTCAGGCCACTTCACCAATATCTCTCTCCTATTATGCAGCCTTCAAGAACTTGTGCTTCAATAGCACCCTCAATGACCTCATTCTCTTATAGTATCAAAACCACCCAAAGAGTCCACAAATCGCCTCCTTCTTCCCCGCAAACAATTTCTCATTCAACAACATACACGAGCATATACCCAGATTTCCTTTTTCGATCGGCTTTCTAAATTGAGTCTTTATCTCTTATAACACCACCACAAATTGGCGCGTAAACAATTGCATCCTCTCTCAAATTATCCTACAAAGAATTTGCATGCGATACTTCAGTTTCATCGCCAACCTTCAATTTCAGTCTTCTTGCGCACAGCCACCACCAACACCTTGCTGCTCCTTTATCGATCATGGCAGCAACAATATAGTGCCAACCCATAAGCCATTCCTCCCTGAACCTTCACTGTAGTTCATTGCCTCCACCAGACACCAATCCCAGAAGCTCCAACAGCGCAATCTCATAACCTGAATCCATTTGACCCAGCTACCAGCAATATCGATCTTCCTTTTCTAACTCAGTTGTCTTCTCACCAGTAATCAAAGACCAACTTCCCTGTCTCGATCACCAAAGAACACCATCAGTATCCAGAGCTCCAATTGCAGCGCCATCTTGAGCACCTGGCTATCACCACTGCCATTCAACCAACACTAATCCAACCTTCTTCTCAGCTGCCGCACCTGTTGCTCTCCCAGCTACTCCATCCTTGGCTCAGCTGAGCTGCAATTCACAGCCAGCACCAAGAATTCCATCTGTGCTGCAACTCAATGCCTGCAATTCCCAGCTCAAGCCACCAGTCTCATAACAGCACACAGCAGCAACAGCTCTACTGCACCAATCTTCACTTCCATCTAACACTGCCACAAACTTCAGTAGAAGACCAGCTCGGACTCGTACTCTATTCTTCCCTGACTTCCACTGGTTTCTCAGTTCAGAGATTCTCCAGAATCAAGCAGCGACAAGCATCACAGCTCTCCGCAATTCAGCTCCAACCCTTCAGCACAACCACTCCATCACTGCCGAACCGAACCATTCATTGCTGTCAGTAACCTCTGTCAGTCATCTCAGTTCTGGCAATTGCATCCAGGCCACAGCTCCATCTCTTGACCTGCTCTGCCACAGTCCTTCCTTGCATTCCTCCAACTCGTCCTGATGCCAGACAAACACACCCAGCATCAACCTGAGCAAACCCATTAGCTCCATCTGCTTTCCTGCCACATTTCAAACAGTATTGCTTTGGAACCCGAATCATCTTAGTTAACATCCACCGCCATCATCCTCGCCTCCTTCCTGTAACTTCAATCGACATACAAACCAGCTCCAGACTCACCTCCTCGTAATGCCTCGGGCCCAACTCCACCAGTGCCTCTTGCAATACTCCCTAGCTTCAGCTCAACTCCTCAGCTCCATTATCTTGTCACTGAGACTTTTCTGCAAACACTTTGTATGCCAGAAGCTGGTGATACCTATTGAACTTACTATTGACTCCATAGGCCACTGCTCCTTCCTTGCCAACATTCATACACAACCCATGATCTCAGGAGCTCACAAATTCGACCAACATTCCTCTTTGATCCGTGCAACAGAGCTAATCTCCTCACTGAGTTTACGGTAAAACTCTCACATATTCATCCACTCACTGAGTTCTTAGCTGCTATTCACAAATCCAGATAGACCCCAATGATTTTGAACCCGTATGGAATCAATGCTTGAAACCCATTCCATTAGTCTCCATTTTCAATGGCAAGATACTTGTTCTTGCTCCGCTTTCTCTTTATTGTCAGTAATAAAGAAAAGAGAAAACTCGGAGTTTAATGAAGGGGGGTGCCCTTAACGATTTGTAACCTCGGCTTTAGTGAATATCAGCTGGGGGAGGTCCTCCCTCCAAATAACACTTTGTAACCAAATCTGGCTACCCTTAACATGTGGCTGGTCTCTCATTAGTATTAGCCGATGAAATGTGGGTTTACCATTCCGAGTTCTTCTTTTGCCCATAACTTCTTCATACGAGCTCCGAATGACTCCGTTCTTTCGCCATTGTCTTCATATTCTCGTCCTATACACAATGAAAAGTAGAAATCTTGGATTTGAACGAATTCCAATTGGTCTTTTTGCTCCAAATGACTCCATTGCACCTAATAAACTCAAAAGCACACATAAGATACATAATTTACAAGAAAAACTCGCAAAGAAAGCATAAATACTAGATATTAAATTAGGTGTTTATCACACCTATC